>APFE031053839.1:0-121699 GCA_000404065.3 Pinus taeda
AAAAAAAAAAAAAAAAAAAATTGATAAATTCCATCGCGTGTTTTTTACATAAAGTGATGGATGTTGAGGGGCAGAGAAGATCAAAGTTTCATATCTTAAATTAAAAATTCCGCTTCATCAGCAGGTTGAATTATGAGAAAGGTTCACTAACTCATGGCATTTCGAAACTGCGCACACACATTGTAAGTTCTTCACCATCTTACAAAATCGATGTGATTGATTATTAAGAAATAAGAAATCACATTGTGCTTCTATCTAAAAAAAAAAGTAGAGAATAACTAGACATTTCCCTTTGTTAGTGTTTAGTTTTAATGATTTTTAAGATGTAAATTTCTATATTTAAAAGTGTTTCCTTTGTGATTTTATAATATAAATTTCAATATTTATTAGTAGATTAAATGTGGTGGATGTAAGTTTAAGAGGTCCAGAAGAGAAAATCATGAAGCAATTTGTGGTGGACTTATAGAAACAACTTGTAAAGTAAAAATCTCAATAAGAATTTGTAGTTTTATTTGGTGAAGGAACTGCCTCCATTTCTTTTCCATGCTAATGTATTTTCCTTCATGTTGCAACTAGGCTGTCCAATCATCCTAGGGCAAACAATTCAGCGTGTATCCTTAGACGAATTCGACAATTAAGAGATTCGTACAGGAATTTAGGCAAATTAGCGGTAAATCATTTTTTAAACTAAGAATTCTGATTCACTCCAGGACTCCAGAAAGCTTTGTAGTCCTCCAAGATGAATCATTTTTTTAACTATTTTGATTCTATGGTCTATGCATTTAAGAAAAATAAAAAGATTGATAAATTTCACCACATGTTTATTACATTTTAAATTTCACCACATTGATAAATTAATAATAATTTGGTTTGGAATGAATTTTATAATTTCTTTCAGATGGGGTGGGGTCTTAATGTAACAACTCTTTTTTAAATAAATAGAAACTCAATGTTATTAGTGTGAAATAAAAAACACATCAAAATATTCTTCAAAGAAATACATTGTTGCAAATATTTGTAAAAAAATAAATTATTTGAAATTAAATGAAATAGATGGGTATAACCAATCCTACTAAAAATTTAAAAATAATTATTGACAAGATGATCTAGGTTCTAACTAATTAGTAATAGACACTTACATATATGAAAAAAATACTAATAGAAGACTATAAACAACAGTATATTCAAAATATTTATGAGAAGAAAGATATATTGATAAACATTCTAAACAATTACATATATTCTAAGCTACTAATAAACAATTGCATACAATAATATATTCAAAATATTTATTAGTGTTATTAATAAACATTAAAAAAATTTAAAAATTTTCAAAATGCTATTCAATGTCCATGTTTGATGCAAGCCTAGAGCTTGCAGTACCCAGGAACTTTAAACTCTGTACATATACAAATGTGTCATCTTAATTTCTCAATGAATCTCCATGAGTTGAGGCAATCTTAATTTATTCTTCAAAAGCTTATCTTTCAATACCTTAAACTTTATAATTTAAACTCTTCTTGGAATTAAGTTTAAATCTTCAATGCATTCTTAACTCACTCAATCCATCAATCCAACATCAGTTCCACACTTACAATAGCATTTAAATTCACCTCGCACATTCCGACCAAATGAATTTCTTTCTCTACGCCTTCATGAACAGTCCCCTTTCTGGACTTCCAACTCAGCATTAACACAGTTAACACATCAATCGACTTTCAGCAACATATTCAATTAACCTCCGCAATATTTTGTACATTCAATCAACTCCATAATTGAAGACTTATCGCCCCCGTTTTCCCACATGGACTGGATAATTAAACCTTATTATAGTTTCTGCAAGCAATCATTTTCCGTAACAATCAATTCATGTGAGATTATAGTTCAAAATAGAGTGTCCACAGAATATCGATCCATATAGTCGAATAGCGAGAACTATCCACAATTTCAACACTTCTTCTGCGCAACTTACTTTGCCAATTTGCAATGCTATTCAGACTATTTCACAGCAATTTACAACTGTCTTTAATTGGATTTCAAACAGAGTTTGAAACACAACTCTACGTCTTTTTCAGCGCTTCCAACAAACTCCAACGAATTACCTAGCATATAATCGATTTCTGCAGATAGCAATTATAATATGGGTCCACTAATTGACATAGAACAACGCTTTCAATACAATTCTTCACATAGATAATGTAGGCTTAATTTCATGTTGGACATTTCCATGAACAATTATTTTTAATTCCATCACTCGTATCACCATCACAGCCAATAACATTAGTCGGATTTCCAATAATGCATTCGACCTTCATCACTTTCTGAATTGAATTTGTAATATAAAACTTGAGAGTGAGATATAAAATGGAACCTCTATTCCATAGATACATACAATTCATTACAACCTAATTTTGTTTTATTCATTGAACGCATCAATCCAATCTCACGCAAGTTCAATACTCGACATACTGAAAAAAATCAAAAGTTATATTGACACACAAAACACTTACAAACTTTCTTCATGGCCAGATATTCAAAAGTCATGGCCATTACAACTTGCTGAAGGCTTACAGCCTTGTTGTTCAAGCCTACTCTCAATCCCTCACTTTCTCCCTCTTTGTCTCTGATCTTCAATGTCTTTGAGGCTTGATAATTTATAATAATTTAGAATGATCTATTCTAAGTTCAATCCCTTCAACTTCTCACAAAAATCCTAAAATCACTCAAATAAAAGCTTTAAAACTCTACATGCAATGCATACATATGACAAAAAGCCTCTTGAGGCTTTATTCCATCTTCTCTCTGTTTTAAAATAGAAAAGCCTCCTTATCACTTAATGATCCACATCCATTCCTTTTATGCCTAAAAGCTCTCCCTAGTTTCATTCATTTATTTTGAGAATATCTAATTAAATCACACTTAAAAGCCTAAATATTAAAAATGACTTGGAACTTAGGAAACTAATTCCAAAAATGAATGACCCCCTATGTCTACTATTTACAATGATTTCCCTTGGGCTGAATGCTCCTGCATCAGACTCCCAAAGTAGAAAATATTCATGATCTCTTGATCATGTGTCTTCTGGTCTTGGTTTTCCTGGATCCCACACTTTGTTCTGCAACTTATCATGTGCTATTGCTCGTTTCCTTTCTCCAGGTTTCCACACTTTATGTTGCATTGCTCTACTGGCTGTGCTCTCGTAATCTTCTACTGTCTTCCTTTTGCTGCTTCTTGTGTTGCTTCTCTTCCTTGCTGATGTCTTCCTTTGATACACTTTCAACATGGTTCTTCTAATTAATTCAATTTCCTTGTCCAATAAATCTTCAAGCTACTGATTTCTGGCTGCCTACTAAGCTAAGACGGCTTGCTTAGTTTGTACTGTCACTCGCTGACTTCTTGCTTCTATGCTTGTTTCTGTTATGACTGCCACCCGATCATCCATACCCTCTTGTCTTCTGGAACAGAAAACTTCTTCTCTCTTCATTTGACTACTCAACCGAGTCAAATGTTCTGCAACAATACCTGCATTCACAAAACACTTGTTAAAATAAAATTCATAAGGCCTCAGTGCCTTACTTCCCATTGCCAGTATTTCAGTATACTGATCCCAATCATTCTTGAGATTATCACTCAGTCTATCCTCAGCATCATCTTCTCCGAGAATGCCTTTGTATTCTAGTTCATAAAAATGAACCTCTTTATTTTTATTCATCTCTGTCTTTATATTCTGAATACTTATCTTCTGTACTTCTAGTCTCTTCTCTAGAACACTTAACTCATGCCATAAACCTGTCATCTCCTTTGAGAAACTTTCTGTGCAATCTTCAATACTTTCACAAGCCAAGCTTCCTGTTGTTACCATCTCATCATCTGTTATCAGAACATAATTCTGATTCTCAACTCCTGCAATAAACTCAGTTATCTGTCCATCACTTAATAAAAACAATTTGTCATTATCAGCATTTATAACAAATTGCTCATCATCATGTATCATCCCTGCATTCATAGAAAACTTGTTAGTTTTAAAACTACAAGTTTTAACAGTTTCAACTGTTGGTTCATAAAATAGCTCCTCAAGCTGATCCCTTTCTTCATTCACAAGAACTTCCTATGCTGTAACAGCAAACGCATTGTTGCTTTCTTCTTCAAAGTACTTATCTCCTGAAAGATTATTTTCCATGTTTTTAACAGCTTCACAAGATTGTGCATCCTTCTCAACACCTGTAATCACATCACAATTGTCAGCTATACAAACACAAGAGTTCACATTATCCAACTGATCTAGATTTACCCAATAACTCAAGAAATCATCCATGATCTTCTCCTCTGCTTCACCAACGGAAACCTGCTCTTCCAACTCAGCTGCTCTGAGTTCTTCCCGTCTCAACTGTACATCCATCATCTGCTCAAGCTTCCTCAGCTCCCCTGTTCACTGCATGTTTATCTGTAGATCTCTCTTCTGTTGTAGACTCTGCCACTTCACTCTCTTCCTCATCAGCAAACCATGTCTCTGGTCTTTCACATTTTCCCGTAACAACTCCATCAATAGCTCAAGATGAACTGCTATCTCAGCTTTCTCTTTCTCATACTCTTCCTTAGTCAACTGTTGTCTTATTCCATTTGCCTTGGCATATTTCTCATTCTTTCTTCTGTGGCCTCTTTTTGAACCTCTGCTCTCTCCTTTATGACTTTCAGTAGTCATCTTCCTCACCATGAGTTTCTCGCCCATGAGTTGCATCAAGCCTCTACAACAGCAAACTCTCTTGCTGCCACTTACCTCACCAATCCTTCCCTCCGGATCTGTTCTTTTGGTAATCATTGGTCCTCTGCTGGAACCCTTCGAGCATTCTCCACTGCTCCTTCAGGCTTCTCTCATCTACAACTTTATTCAACCTCTGTCGAATCTTTAGGTTCTGACACATTCACTTAGAATCCCTTGCTGGATTCCTTCATCACTGCACTCTAGCTGTGATCTACTTCTTCCCACTGAGATTTCTTCACTATGCCTGTAAATCAGATTATCCAAGCATAACCTTTAAACAAGAGATAAATAATACTTGTCAGCTCACCTTTCAAAATCCTGTTGATCTGGTTTCACTTCCTCAACTACATTGCATCTTTGTGCTGCAATATTCATCAGTTCCAAAAATCTAACATTCATTCATCACATGCAATTAGCTTAACTTAAAAACTTGAATCTTCAAACGGAGCTATTCCTGCTCTGATACCACCTAATGCAGGCCTAGAGCTTGCAGTACCCAAGAACTTTAAACTCTGTACATATACAAATGCGTCATCTTAATTTCTCAATGAATCTCCATGAGTTGAGGCAATCTCAATTTATTCTTCAAAAGCTTATCTTTCAATACCTTAAACTTTATAATTTAAACTCTTCTTGGAATTAAGTTTAAATCTTCAATGCATTATTAACTCACTCAATCCAACATCAGTTCCACACTTACAATAGAATTTAAATTCACCTCGCACATTCAGACCAAATGAATTTCTTTCTCTACGCCTTCATGAGATCATACAGTCCCCTTTCTGGACTTCCAACTCAGCATTAACACAGTTAACACATCAATCGACTTTCAGCAACATATTCAATTTACCTCCGCATTTTGTACATTCAATCAACTCCATAATTGAAGACTTATCGCCCCCATTTTCCCACATGGACTTGATAATTAAACCTTATTATAGCTTCTGCAAGCAATCATTTTCCATAGCAATCAATTCATGTGAGATTAGAGTTCAAAACAGAGTGTCCACAGAATATCGATCCATATAGTCAAATAGCCAGAACAATCCACAATTTCAACACTTGTTCTATGCAACTTACTTTGCCAATTCACAATGTTATTCAGACTATTTCACAACAATTTACAACTGTCTTTAATTGGATTTCAAACAGAGTTTGAAACACAACTCTGCGCCTTTTTCAGCGCTTCCAACAAACTCCATCAAATTACCCAGCATATTTAATCGATTTCTGCAGATAGAAATTATAATATGGGTCCACTAATTGACATAGAACAACGCTTTCAATACAATTCTTCACACAAATAATGCAGGCTTAATTTCATGTTGGACATTTCCATGAACAATTATTTTTAATTCCATCACTCATATCACCATCGCTGCCAATAACATTAGTCGGATTTCCAATAATGCATTCGACCTTCATCACTTTCTGAATTGAATTTGTAATATAAAACTTGACAGTGAGATATAAAATTGAACCTCTATTCCACAGATACATACAATTCATTACAACCTAACTTTGTTTTATTCATTGAACGCATCAATCCAATCTCACGCAAATTCAATACTAGACATACTGAAAAAAAAAATCAAAAGCTGTATTGACACACAAAACACTTACAAACTTTCTTCGTGGCGAGATATTCAACAGTCATGGCGATTACAACTTGCTGAAGGCTTACAGCCTTGCTGTTCAAGCCTACTCTCAATCCCTCACTTTCTCTCTCTCTGTCTCTGATCTTCAATGTCTTTGAGGCTTGATAATTTAGAATAATTTAGAATGATCTATTCTAAGTTCAATCCCTTCAACTTCTCAACAAAAATCATAAAATCACTCAAATAAAAACTCTAAAGCTCTACATGCAATGCATACATATGACAAAAATCCTCTTGAGGCTTTATTTCATCTTTTCTCTGTTTTAAATTAGAAAAGCCTCCTTATCACTTAATGATCCACATCCATTCTTTTATGCCTAAAAGCTCTCCCTAGTTTCATTTATTTATTTTGAGAATATATAATTAAATCACACTTAAAAGCCTAAATATTAAACTGACTTGGAACTTAGGAAACTAATTCCAAAAATGCATGGTCCCCTGTGTCTACTATTTACAATGATTTCCCTTGGGCTGAATGCTCCTTCATCAATGTTTAAGATGTATACAAAGTAGTGATGTGAAAGTGTATTTAATTATCATAAAATCATGTTAATGTACATAGAAAACCTCTATTATAGAGAAATGGAGGAAACCTACTATTGGTTAAGGATAACTATGAAATCTTGATAGTTAGCTCATAGGGAAATGAACTCTCATAAGTGGAGAAAGAGAAAAAAATCGTAGGAAAAAACTCCCCTCCAAAAGAGAGAAAGAGTTGAGTGCTCAAATTATAATGGTGCTGAAATTGTAGATCCAATAATGATCCACTAAATTGCATGGAATGATCCACTAAGAAGTATGGAATGTTGAAGTAACAAAACTCCAAAGATGAGAGCCATGAAACCTCAATGATTTCGGTCAATATCTGAAGTTGGATAGTTGTAGAGGCACAAGTGTGGCAAACACTCTCAACTTCTCCTTAAAAGCTCTAGAGAGAATATTAGTCGTTAAATAACCATGAAAAGGGCTTCAAAAAGAAGAAACACCATCAACCAACAAATAACCAATGAGGCTTCTAAGTCTCGAAAATGGCCTAGAACAAAACTCTTAAACTTGTATAACTTCATCACCATTACAGTGATCAAAAACAAAAGATGACACCACAAAGGATTGGGAAGAATGGACACACAATTTTTTCCCCTATTAACCATGTAGTGCAAACATCAAAAGCTCCTATTAACCTTGTAATGAAAACATAAAGAGTATATTTTGGATACAATAGTGCTACTACCATATCACCTACATCCAACTATGAGGTGCTTCGAGATCAAAATGTGGTGGCACCGAAATTTGAGTCTGCAAAACCAAATACTAAGGCGTATCCACATCCTCACTAAAGAAAATCATCAAGGCCCCATCATCTTAGTCAATTAGTATTCCAACATTCAGATTGATTAAGAAGAGACATGGAAGAATGGATTGTGGACAAGTACCAACCATGAGGATCAATTGTCAATGGATGAATGAATGTTCATGGTGTCATTTGAACCAATCCTTGTTGATTGGAAATTTTCCCTTGTTATGATTTAGGGGGAAATTTGCTCACAACAAAGACTATTGATTCGTTCTTCTTTCCTAGTTCTTTCTTGTTGTCATCATCTCTTGTGTTTGATAAGTGTGATAGTGATGAAGTTCACACAAGTTTAGGATTTTTTTGTAGGCCATTTTCCATACTTACAAGCCTCATTAGTTATTTGTTGGTTGATGGTGTTTGTTTTTTTTGAAGCCTTTGTCATGGTTCTTTGCCGACACCTATTCTCTCTAGAGCTTTTCGCGAGAAATGACAGTGTCTGTTCTTTCTACAAGGTTAATAAGAGAAACAATAGCTTTGGGGCAGCTCTTTTATTCAACTTTCCTCCACCCACTAAGGTTTAGAATCTAAAGTTTTGCAAAGGTCAAAAAGACCATCTATTTTCTTCAAATTAGAGCAAAATATCAAGTTCAATTGTATGACCATCTTCAACAATTTTCCAACCTCCACTAGAAAAATGAGAAGATTTTACTTCCAACTTGGGCAACGGACTCAGGGAATCCGGTAAACATTTCAATCTCTGGAAATCCACCAGCCTCAATTCCTTCAAATTCCTTAGCTGGTTGAGCAAAGGCGACAACAATTTTAAGAGATAATTCTTTAATTCAAGAGCTTCTAAATTGTAGAGGTTTTCAGTAGTACTCATCAAGGGGCACTAGGAGAATTAATGTTGTTGGGACACTTAATGTTTCCACTATGCAGGGTTATATATTTTCTCCACCGAGAATAGATCTGATTTATATGCTTCCTAGAATTGTTAATCTTCAATCAACTACACGTTTGTGTTTGACACCTTATCTCCTCCATTAAGCTAGAGGGACATACTCAACTAAATGATAGATTATAGATCCCCTTTTTAATGGTTTCTCAGTGCATGAAGAAAGGAGATATTTGGCTTCTCAATCTCACAAGCTCGACGTCTTTTGAAGAGTAACATTGTTCTCTTAAAATCTTGCATAGAACTCGTTCAATTTGAAAAGTTGACTCATTCCTACTCCTCTGATTTGAAAAATTAAAATCATCCCTCTCTCACTTGCAACCACAATGATACTCCTTTAATTGAAGACAATATCCCAGCAATTGCATTTCTTTTTGGCACTTGGAGAATTAGTGAAAAATCCTCTAAAACTCTGGATCTAGGCACTATTCAAATAGGTTTATAAATCTAGAAAAAAAATTGAAACCCCATTTCTTCACTATAAAACCAAAAGAAAAATTTGATTTACACTAGCCTAAATCCATCTTAACTCCGCATCTATCAAGTGCCTAGAGGATCAAATCTCTCGAGGTGCAAAATTTGATGAAAGGTTTGCACCTTAAGAAATTTGGTCCCTTTCCTCTCTTGATAGATCTCGAGTTAAGATGGATCTAGGATGGTTTCAGTTGTGTGTTGCCAAAGAAAATCTATCGAATATATCATTTTATCAATAATATGTAAATACATTTAATATTAATATAATCATTTTAAATATGCTAAATATGTTTGAGATTATTTTAATTTTAAATTTTCTTGTTGAGATGATAAATATTGTTAGTAATTTGAATGATGATAAGAGTCGTGCCTTCTATTCAAAATGTTCAAAGGGTAAAATTACATAAAATACAAACAATCACAAGCTAAACCTTTTAGCCCCAGGTAAAAGCCTTACAAAAATAAAAAAAACCCACCAACTAGGTACTAAAGACCCAAAAAATAGACCTGAAGTACCTCAAATCCAAAATAAACAATACGTAAATGGCCAAAAGACTCACACCCACCAACATGCATGATAAAAGACGTCGACCCACCAATAAGCACGTTGTTCCCTGACCATTGATTCTCCTCGCCCGATCAAACAGTGGAGGATCATATCGTGTGAACCAAAAGCATAAAGAATTACCACGCAATCACGTTGTGACCCACCACACGATAAAAGACCCAGACCCGCCAACATGCACGTTATTCCCTAACCATTGATTCTCCTCGCCTGATCCAATGGCGGAGGATCATATCGCATGAACCAAAAGCACAGAGAATTATTGCGTGATAAGGGCAGTATTCTCTCCCTAACCTTGGCCACGTGTTGCATCATGAGTGGAATCGCTCCCTTCTTTAAAACATTTCTCCCGACTTTGAGTGCATGTGATAAACTAGAAACCACCTCAAGGGTGGTATTGACAACACGGGAAGTAATGCGGGGGGTTTTGAGTCTGCTAAGAAAGCCGGGACTCCGGTCTCTCACACCATCCTAACTCCTCAAGCACTTGAACCAAAGGAAAATGAAAATCTTCTTACCATTCTTGATGTTCTCCATCTGGTCATCTAAGAACCACTGTCTGCCGAGCAACTTCCACCTAAGACTTCTGGGTTTGCGCTTACTTGGGCTGAGGTGGCAGACAAAGACCTGCATCCCAATTGTAACATCACTTCTGAAATAACACTTCATATAGAGTCCAAATAAACTAGACCTCATCTATGTGTCATTGTTTTGAAATAACGTTCTATCCTCATTTTCCTGATTGAGACAATGCTCCCTCAATCTATTCTGAGGCATCTCTTGCCAATTCAACTTGACCCTGATTTTGTTCCAGAGCACCCCTTGATTGGCTAGAATATCTGGCAATATTTGTCGTCCTTCGCATATAAGTAAAACTCATAGTACGCAAGAACAAAAGTTGAAATTGAATCCTTTGAAACACCTCCACTGTCTTGAGACATTTTCTATCTCCGTGCCACGACAAATTCTCTTGACCGAGTTAATGATTAACTCAGAGTCGGCTTCAATTATTATATTCTTGAGATTGTCCTGCTTTAGGATTTCTAAACATTGCTCAAGTTCCATTAATTCTGCCATATTATTTGTAGCTCTTCCCAAATGACAATGAAAAATAAAAGGATACAACCATTTTCATCCCTTAACACCCCTCCAAAATCAGTAATACCGGGGTTGCCTTTTGAGGCCCCATCAATGTTGCATTTCAAAAAACCTTGAGGGGGAGGATGCCAGTAGTCTGGCTTATTAACTAGTTTCTTCACCTTCCTATCCATGCCCTATGGTATAAGCCCCTGCAAACCCAACTGAAGAAGTATCTGTATTTCAACATCTGAAGGTGGATTCTTTGGGGAAGTTTGCACTATAGTTCCCACCGTCTCTTTAAGATGTCTTAAGATCTGTGCAATAATGTGTTGGGAGGAAATTTTTTCATTTTTGAAGATTCTATAGTTCCTTTCTTTCCAGACATTCCATATTTTGAAGCTTGGAGTTAAAGCCCATGCTGAGCAAAGAATTTCATAATCAGAGAAGTTTCTTCTCCATTTATTAAGGGTGTTGATAATGCTTCCTTTGTCCCTGTCTGTCTGTTTGAAAATTATGGTAAAAATATCCCACAACCTAGAGGTGAAAATGCAATTATTGAGAAGACGCTCCATTGTTTCCTCTTGGGATTCACAAATCTGGCATCTAGAAGGTCCTAGAACACCCCTCTTCTGAATGTTTTCCCAAGTTAGAATTTTCTTATGATGAACCAGCCACATGAAGATTTTGATTTTCATCCATCCTTGGTGCCTCCATAGGTTATGCCAAACCCTATCCGGTTCATTGGAATCCAACTCCAGGATTATGCGCTTTGCCTCCTTAAGATTGAAGGTACCTTCATTATTGTTTCCCCATTTAAGTTGGTCATGCCCCTCTAAAACCAGAATTTTCCTTTGGTCCAACATTGTCAAAAGTGCATTAGCTTTTGCTTTCAAGTGGCTATCATCCCTGTATTCCATATTCTTCCAGGTTCTCCATTTTCCTTCACTATTGGTTTGATCCCAAAAATATTTTACCCTAAGTAACCCTTTGGTATCAGTATCTTTCTCAAGGTCCACAAAGTCCTCCCTTAGTAGTGTAGGTTATTGTTGCCATTTATCCTCCCAAAACAAAGCAATATCTCCCTCTTTGATTTCCCAGAAGCTATTTTTTTACACTAAGCCTTTATTCTCCCAGACTTTATTCCAGATGTAGGAGCCTTTTATGATGCCAATCATCCTTTTGTGATCATTATCTTGCCAATTTCTCATGTATTTTTCTTTCCAAATATGAGCCCACTGAACCTTTGGATCTTTTACCCAATGCCACCATAATTTTGCCCCCAAAACTTTGCTTAGCACTTCTGGATCATCCAGTCCAAGACCTCAGTAGTTTTTAGGTTTACAAATCTTAGTCCAAGCTACCAAGGCCCATTTCTTTCTCTCCTCCTCCTTACCCCAAAGAAAGTGTCTTTGAACTGTTCTAAATTGTTGCAAAATTTCTTTTGGAGCTAGAAGGGCTGAAAGCATGTAGACTAGGATTGATTGAAGTACAACTTTTGTAAGCACCAACTAGCCTACCAAGTTTAAAGATCTAATGGTCCATTTTTGAGTTTTATCCTGCATCTTGTTAATCATCGGCTCCCAAATGCTCTTGTGCAAAGGTTTATTAGTTAGAGGAACTCCCAAGTATTTGGAAGGAAGGACATCCATTTGAAAGCCCAGAATTCTAGAGATATTCCTCTGGATAGCAATATTAATGTTAAAGAATAAAATCTTAGATTTGGAGAGATTTACCTCCATACCTGTAGCCATGGCAAAGTCACTCAATATTTTTTTATAAGCTAGTGCTTCTTTGACTGTTGGGATGCCCTGCAACATTGTGTCATCAACAAATTGCTCATGGGTCAAAGCCTGGCCACTCTTAGAGAGTTGGAGACCCTTGATGTTACCCACTTCTTTAGCATGCATGATAGAATGACTAAGTCCTTCAATCATGAGGATAAAGAGAAAGGGGGAGAATGGATCTCCCTGCCTGAGGCTTCTTGAAGGAGTAAAAGTCTTGGAGGGAGAACCATTAACCAGAATTGAAAAGCTAGAAGAAGTTACCAAGGCCATAACCCATCCTACCCAGTTATGGTCAAATCCAGAGGCTAGAAGGACCTTCCTAATATACGTCCAATTCAAATTATCATAAGCTTTGGCTAGGTCCAATTACATAATCATTCCCACCTTCCAATTGCTTAACAATGAATGAACCACCTCATGTTATTGAATGATGTTATTGAGAATTTGTCTACCCTCCACATATCCTTATTGCTCCATAGAAACTAGGGTAGGAAGAAGGGGTTTGAGTCTATTGGCAATAACTTTTGATATTATCTTGTACACCACATTGCACAAAGCTATGGGCCTAAATTTGTCTGGAGTCTGAGCAATGTCTTGTTTAGGGATCAAAGAGATGAAGGATGTATTGAGCACCTTCAAAAAATGGTTCTATTCATCCTAGAATCCTCTGCGACATTCTGAATATCTTGTTTGACAATGTTCTAGAAAGCTTTAAAGAAATCGACATTGAAACCATCAAGGCTTGGCGCTTTACCATTCTACATTTCTTTAATGACCTCACTAACCTCCTCTTCAGTCACTCACCTATTGAGATTGAAATTATTCCCTCTTGTTACTAGCTTAGGTATGTACCTTGTTAAGTCCTTGATAAAATGAGTTGTGTCTAAAATGGTCTCCTCTACGATACTTCGAAAGTGATAAACCAACACAGCTTCCATATCTTCATGGGTATTGAGAAGTTGACCTCCTTCATCCCTAATCGATGAGATCTTGTTATGAGATCTGTTCGCCATGGTGGATCTGTGGAAAAACCTAGTGTTTCACTCCACTTCTTTTAGCCATTGAACTCTTGGTTTTTGTCTCCAAAATATCTCCTCTTGTTTACATAAGTTCTCCTAGTCTTGATGATGCTTGGTAACTTGATCATTTCTGACTCTATCAAAGCCATTCGTGATAAGGGCTTGATTGAGTTCCTGCATTTTACCTTCAACAGCTTTTTTTGCTTCAAAAATATTACCAAATTCATTCTTGTTCCAATCTTTGAGTCTAAGCTTGATGTGTTTTAGTCCTTTGTGTAGCAGAAACATTCTTATACCCTGAATAAGTAGATCTTCTGTCCACCATTTTGCAATGTTGCTGATAAAATCTAGGTGGGAGAGCCAGATATTCCCAAATCTAAAAGGTCTTTTCTTGGGTGTGCCAATGCCCTGAACCTCAAGTTGTATAGGCCAATGGTCCGAGCCTCCAAAGGGGAGAATTCTCACTGTCATGTCCTTATCTGTGAGCATAAGGTCCTTTGAGATTATGAATCTTTCTAACTTTGAGGCTACTTGAGACTCTCCTCCTCTCATATTGTTCCATGTAAAGAGGCCATTACTTATATCAGTGTCAACTATCTTCATATTGTCTATAAAAGTTTGAAATGTTATAGAGTCTTTGCTTAAAGTTTTGGTTCCACCTTTTTTCTCGAATAATGATTTGATCATGTTGAAGCCCCCACCCATGATCCATGGTACTCCTGCATGTCTATCTCTTCGTTCCACAAGAGAACCTAGAAGCCTGAGTTTATCATCCGGTATTTGGGGGCCATAAACATTTGTAATCAAATAAGTCTCCCTATATCCCACAATATAAATAACCATTAATAAATAATTCATAGATGCCTCAGCATCTATTATGCCAATCTTTTGGGGGTTCCATATATTAAGTATACCTCCCACTGTTTTATCTGCTTTGACTTCTAGAAACTCATATTTATTGAGCCATTTACTGTGTATTTATTTTATTTTTTGAATGGAAAATTTAGTTTCCTGGACAAAGATTATATCCGGAGCTTCTTGTTTCATTCTATTTCTAAGTATTCTTTGTTTTCTTTTACTTCCTATACCTCTGATATTCCAAGATGTGAAATTCATTATGAAAGATTTGTAAACGAGTAGCTGGTTAGATATTTCATCTTACCTGAATCTATCATTAGCTTTCCACATTCCATCAATAACTCATTCTGTTTTTTCTGCCTCTTTTCCTTCCTCGATTTCTAGGAGCTAATCCTAGTATGGTTTTTATAGTTTTCACACCTTCATTGCCCTACCTTTCATTTTTTCTTTGCCTTTCCATCCCTTTAGCATGAGTTTTCCATAGGAACAACTGTTGTACTCTGTTAAACTCTTCTTGAGGTAGTGAGTCTACCCCTCCCATTATCCCTTGTTTCAAGAACCCTTCCAAATCTAGGTGTTCTCTATCAAGAATATCCTGTAGTTCATGATCCTCCATTTCCATCTCACTCTGGGTCATTTCTTGGTCCATTCCCAGTCCTCCATTGCTCAGCGTAGTCTCTTCATGTTTATTAATATCTTGTGTTTGCCCACTATTTTCTTCTTTCTCCTTCTCCCCTAGGTTGCCTTCCATTACCTGATCTACCTTTATTGTATCTTCCTCTTCTTCTAGTAATTGGAACCTGTTCAGACTGGCTTGTTGCCCTTCTGTTTGATGTTTTTTTGGCCCCCTTTTGCCCCCTTTTCCTCTATATCCCACTTTGTGAATATTTTCAGTGTCTTTCACTGTGGTAGCTTTACTTTTGTTCTCTATTTTACTGAGAGGGTGGTCTCTAAATAGGTGCCCATGCTCATGGAACCTGCGACATATGAAAGGAATATATTCATAATCTACTATTTGCACCCATTCTTCATCAAAAACTTCCAAGATGACCTCATCGGGTAGAGCTCTAGAGGGATCCATCTCCACACATATTCATGCGAAGGAAGTATATTTTCCCCTTTTGGTGGCCTCAGATGCTTTGACAAAACACCCTGATTTGTTTCCTATGGTAGATAAAGATTTAGTTTTCCAGTAATCTAGAGGTAGGGAATAGATTCTTACCCAGACTTGGACTGAACTGAAAGTCTCTCGCTCTGGGACAAAATTCATCATCCAAGGCCACATGTAGAGGCCTGCAGCTGCATATAAGTAGGGCCCTCCTTCAAACACCATGTCTTTGTCCTCAATATTTGTAAAGACCACGGTGAAGAAAACCTTTGACCCAAGATGGAGGTCTATGCCTCCTTTCAGTTTCCAGTGGTATTTAATCCATGCTTGTAGTGCCTTTTATGTGGGCCATAATCCCATGAATTTACAAATGATAGCATAGCTCTACATGTGGTCCCTGTGTTCTAGTAGAGCAGGATTATTTAAAAATACTTTGGGTGTGACTTCAGCCTTAGGTTTACATGGCCCCTTTTGCATTTTGTTTTTTGTTTTTTGTTTCTTGTCTTCTTCCTCATTTTCTTTTTTTATATTTTCCTCTCTTGTATTGGTCAAATCATCTTCTTCTTCAATGTTCCTTTTCCCTTCTCCTAAAGGACCCCCGGCAGTTTCTATCGGTTTCTTACCTCGGCTGGATATAGCTTGACTATAGAAGGGAGTGGAGCTCCCCACTTTGCACCCCTCCATCAAGTTCAATTCTTGCAAAATCTTGTAACCCTATCTCTTCATAACCCTCCCCTCTAAAGCATTCTCTTACTTCACATCGACATATTTGATCCCTCACTAAGCCTAATAAATTAGTAATTAAGATTGATCTATACTAGTTATATGTGAGTGTGTGTGAGAGAGAGATTTTTCATTGTTCAAGTTACATTTTCTAATGTATAAAATGGATTCAATGCCTTCAAAATTTATTTGGGAACTTGGATTGTATGTACTACATAGCTTAAACCTGCGATTAAAACACATCTTTGCTTGATTTGAAACAAAATTGACAAAAAAATATATTTAAAAAATGGGCACAATAAAATAAATCCCAACACTAATTATCTATAACAATGTCATCACTAAACATGTGTGGTTTCCTTTCTCAAAACTTGTCTTCCCTAATCCTTCAAATCTATTGTAATTGTTTGGAGAAACAAATAATATATAGAATTTCTAAACATAACCATTCGTTTGAAAAAAATTCAAAGACATTTATTCAATAAACAATTGCATACAATAATATATTCAAAATATTTATTAGTGTTATTAATAAACATTAAAAATCTTTAAAAATCATCAAAATGCTATTCAATGTCCATGTTTAAGATGTATACAAAGTAGAGATGTGAAAGTGTAATGAATTATCATAAAATCATGTTAATGTACATAGAAAACCTCTATTATAGAGAAATGGAGGAAACCTACTATTGGTTAAGGATAACTATGAAATCTTGATAGTTAGCTCATAGGGAAATGAACTCTCATAAGTGGAGAAAGAGAAAAAATCGTAGGAAAAAACTCCCCTCCGAAAGAGAGAAAGAATTGGGTGCTCAAATTATAATGGTGTTGAAATTGTAGATCCAATAATGATCCACTAAATTGCATGGAATGATCCACTAAGAAGTATGGAATGTTGAAGTAACGAAACTCTAAAGATGAGAGCCATGAAACCTCAATGATTTCGGTCAATATCTGAATTTGGATAGTTGCAAAGGCACAAGTGTGGCAAACACTCTCAACTTCTCCTTAAAAGCTCTAGAGAGAATATGTGTTGGTAAATAACCATGAAAAAGGCTCCAAAAAGAAGAAACAGCATCAACCAACAAATAACCAATGAGGCTTCTAAGTCTCGAAAATGGCCTACAACAAAACTCCTAAACTTGTCTCAAGTTCGTCACCATCACAGTGAAAAAAAAAATATGACAATTGTTCACAAAGGATTGGGAAGAATGGACACACAATTTTTGGTCCTATTAACCATGTAGTGCAAACATCAAAAGCTCCTATTAACCTTGTAGTGAAAACATCAAGAGTATATTTTGGATACGATAGTGCTACTACCTCATCACCTACATCCAACTATGAGGTGCTTCGAGATCAAAATGTGGTGGCACCCAAATTTGAGTCTGCAAAAGCAAATACTAAGGTGTATCTACATTCTCACTAAAGAAAATCATCGAGGCCCCATCATATTAGTCAATTAGTATTCCAACATTTAGATTGATTAAGAAGAGACATGAAAGAATGAATTGTGGACGAGTACCAACCATGAGGATCAATTGTCAATGGATGAATGAATGTTCGTGGTGTCATTTGAACCAATGCTTGTTGATTTGCAATTTTCCCTTGGTTGTGATTTAGGGGGGAATTTGCTCACAACGAAGAATGTTGATGCTTTCTTCTTTCCTAGTTTTGTTTTATGGGAGGAAGTTAGATTATGAAAGATATTGTTGTCGTCATATTTTGTGTTTGATAAGTGTGATAGTGATGAAGTTCACACAAGTTTAGGATATTTTTTGTAGGCCATTTTTCATACTTACAAGCCTCATTAGTTATTTTCTGGTTGATGGTGTTTGTTCTTTTTGAAGCCATTTTCATGGTTCTTTGCCAACACCTATTCTCTCTAGAGCTTTTCGAGAGAAATTGACAATGTCTGTTCTTTCTACACAGTTAATAAGAGTAGCAATTGCCTTGGGACAACTCTTCGATTCAACTTTTCTCCACCCACTAATGTTTAGCGTCTAGAGTTTTGCAAAGGTCAAAAAGACCATCTATTTTCTTCAAATTAGAGCAATATATCAAGTTCAATTGTATGATTGTCTTCAACAATTTTCCAACCTCCACCTATGTCGCTTGTAACCACAATGATACTCCTGTAATTGAAGGAAATATTCCAGCAATTGCATTTCTTTTTGTCACTTGGAGAATCAGTGAAACATCCTCTAAAACTCTCGATCTAGGCCCTATTCAAATAGGTTTATAAATCTAGAAAAAGGTTTGAAACCCCATTTCTTCACTATTAGAACCCAAAGAAAAATTTTATGCAAAAAAAAAAAGAATTGATTTATACCAGCCTTCAATTCCTTCAAATTCCTTAGGTGGCTGAGCGAAAGCGACAACAATTTTAAAAGAGAATTCTTTAATTCGAGAGATTCCAAATTGTAGAGGTTTTCAGTAGTACTCAATAAGGGGCACCATCAGAATTATTGTTGCTGGGACACTTAATGTTTCCACTATCTAGGGTTACAGATTTGCTCCACTGGGAATAGATCTGATTTATATGCCGCCTAGAATTGTTAATCTTCAGTCAACTCCAACATTTGATACATAATTATATAAATCAACTACACGTGTGTGTTTGACACCTTATCTCCTCCATTTCGCTAAAGGGACATACTCAGCTAAATGATAGATTATAGATCCCCTTTTTAATGGTTTCTCAGCGCATGAGGAAAGGAGAGATTTGGCTTCTCAATCACACAAGCTCGACCTCTTTTGAAGACTAACATTGCTCTCTTAAACTCTTGCATAGAACTCGTTCAACTTGAAAGGTGACTCATTCCTACTCCTTTGTTCTGAAAAATTAAAGTCATCCCTCCATCACTTGCAACCACAATGATACTTCTGTAATTGAAGGCAATATTCCAACAATTTCATTTTTTTTGGCACTTGGAGAATCAGTGAAAAAAAATCTCCCACTTGGAGACTGATTATAGCAACTCCACCACTGCTTCATTTCCTAGACAACGACTCCTCTTTGGAGCTGGATGTTTCTCATCTTCTTCATCATACTTGAAGACCAATTGAAACTAAGCAGATTCTCAGTTTCTCCCTAGTTACAACTTTTGTTAGCATATCTCCAGGATTCTAGCTAGTGTGTATCTTGTCCATTTTCCAATGTTGACTGTATGGAATGGTACTTGAGCTGTATATGTTTAGTCTTGGAATGAAATGTAGAGTTATTTGCAAGATGCATGGCACTCTGGCTGTCACTATATAACCTACCCAACTCCTACTTCTTACCTAGTTCATCCAGAAACCTTTGTAACCAAATCATTTCTTTACTAGCCTCTGTAGCAGCAACATACTCTCATTCTATTGTTGAAAGTGCAACAACACTTTGGATTTTTGAAACCCAACTAACAGTTGTTCCACCTACATTAAATACATATCCTACAGTGCTCCTCCTGTTATCTCTGTCACCTGCCATATCTGCATCAACATATCCCTATATAGCAATGTTTGAACCACCAAAACATAATGCTTCATTTGTGGTACCTCTCAAATACCTAAGATGCCACTTCACTACCATCCAATGTTCTTTTCCTAGATTATTCATGTACCTGCTTAGAACTCCCACTGCATGTGCAATATCAGGCCTTGTGCAGACCATTGCATACATTAAGCTTCCAATTGCTGATGCATATGGAACTTTAGACATATGAGCCATTTCTTCGTGAGTCTTGGGACATGCCTCCTTACTTAATTTTAAATGGTTAGCCAAAGGTATACTAACTGGTTTTGCATTCTGCATATTAAACCTTTTCAACACCTTTTCTATGTACTCACTTTGAGACAATGTTAATTTGGGATTCTTCTTGTCTCTAGTTATTCTCATACCAAGGATTTGTTTTACAACACCCAAATCCTTCATTGCAAATGAGTTTGCCAATTTCCTTTTGAGCACATTTATTTCCTACATGTCAAGACCTGCAACAAGCATGTCATCTACATACAATAACAATATAATATAGCTGCCATCATTTTGCCTTTTGAGATAAACACAATGATCAGAGTGACGTTAGTATAACCTTTCTTATGTGCAAACCCCTTCACCACAAGTATAGCTTTGTACCTTTGTTGTCCTCCATCTTCTTCCTTCAACCTGTAAACCCATTTATTCTGCAATGTTGTTTTACCTGCAAGCAACCTGAATAAGTCCCAAGTCTGGTTATGTGCTGAAGAGTCCATCTCTTCTTTCATGGCTTGCTCCCACTTCTTTCGGGTTTCTACCTGCACTGCTTCTTCATAACATTCTGGTTCACTAGAATCAGTCAAAATACATAATATAATGAAGGAGAGTATCATTTAGGGGGTCTACTTATCCTAGTAGATCTTCTAACACCACTTTTAGGTGTTTGAAGTGTTTTTTGTTGTTGTGGTTGTTGTTCTAGATGTTGATCATTATGATTTTCAGACACCATCACTTTTCCTATGATATAGTCAAGCACTGTGTATTCTCTGTTTTCTTTTTCCTGTTTCTTTTCCTGCAACTGATTCTTATACAAGACCTTTTCATTGAATATTACATCTTTATCCTAATGATTTTGTGATTTCATAATCATATAAGAAATAACCAAAATCATTAACACCATATCCAATAAAGGTACATTTCTTTGATTTTTCCTCAAGATTTGTTCTATTTTCTTTATTAATGTGGACAAAGGCTTCACAACCAAAAGTCTTTAAAAATGAGTAGTTTACCTTTTTGCATGTCCATGCCTCCTCTAGAATACCACCATCCAAGGAACTTGAAGGCCCTCTGTTTATTAGATAAATAGCAGTGTCTACAGCATCTGCCCAAAATTGTAAAGTCAATCCTGCATGCAATTTCATGCACCTTGCTTGCTCCATGATTGTCCTGTTCATCCTTTCTAACACACCATTTTCTTGTGGTTTTTCTGGAACTATCTTCTCTCTCTGAATTCCATTCTCTGAACAGTACCTATCAAACTCTTTGCTACAATACTCACCTCCATTATTTGATCTGAGACACATCAACCTTTCTCCTCTCTCAATTTCAACCAAAGCTTTCCATTTATTGAAAGTATCAAATACATCAAATTTATTTCGAATACAATAAATCCAGGTTTTCCTGGTTGCATCATCAATAAAGGTAACATAATAATGAGAGCCACCAAGAGATGATACTTGAGCAGGTCCCCATACATCTGTATGCATAAGCTCTAATTTTTCGCTCTTCTTTTCTTTCCTAACTCTAAGAAATCTGACTCTCTTCTATTTTCCATAAACACAATTTTCACATAATTTTAAATCAACATGCTTCAAACCTAGCAACAAATTTCTTGAGTGAAGAATCTGCATCCCCTTCTCACTCATGTGCCTGAGCCTATGATGCCACAATGTTGCATCTTCTCCTGTAGAGGTTAAAGCATTAACAGAATTAGAAATACCATTGCATAAATACAATGTACCAACCTTTTCTCCTTTTGCTATTATTAGGGATCCTTTTGTGACCTTCCAGGTTTTATCTGTGAAAGTAGTTACGCAACCTTCACCTCCCAACTGCCCTGTTGGAATCAGATTTTTCTTCACATCTAGAACATTCCCTACCTCCTTTAGTAGCCATTGGTTTCCATTCTGCTGTTTTACAAGAACCTTACCCATTCCAACAATTTTACAGGGTTTATCATCACCCAAATGGACTTGTCCAAAATCTCCTTGAACATAGTCATGAAAGTATTTCTTATTAGGTGTGGCATGGAATAGGCCCCTAAATCTACCACCCAGGAATTAGTAATATTTTCGAAAGAAATAATCAAAGCATCTTGTAACACCTCACCTGTCGCATTTGTTTCATGATTGTTTTATTGCTACACGTCTCGTTCTTTTCCCTTCAAAGACTTGCAATCTTTTTTAGGTGTCCTTTCTTCCCACATTTCCAGTACACTATCCTCGATCTGGACTTGGATTTTCCTTTTCTTAACTTACTACGATATCCTGGGCTCTTTCCTCTTTCCATTTTTCTTCCTCTAGACTTTGCGCTCAAAGCATTACCCAATGCTTCACTGGATCTTTTCCATCACATTTCCTCACTAAGGATAGCACCGACAACATCATCAAACTTTAAAGTACTAGATCCAGAAACAGAGTTACTAATGGCCATTACTAAACCATTCCAACTTTCTGGCAATGAGCACAAGAATAATAGAGCTCTAACTTCATCATCAAAGTTTACCCCTACAGAACTTAAATGACTTGTAATAGTATTAAAATCATTTAAATGATCAGCAATAGATCCACCTTCTAACATCTTCATATTAAATAAATGCTTCATAAGAAATACCTTATTTGAGGCCAAGGGTTTTTCATATAGTTTGGCTAATGCTGACATTAAACCCTCTGTTGTCGTTTCCTTTGAAATATTAAACACTATCAACGCTGCTATGCACAGTCATATTATTCCAAGTGCCTTTCTGTCGAGAATATCCCATTATGTATCTATCATACTCGTCGGCTTCTTTGTCTTTCCACTCAATGGTAGGTACAGATCTCTCTGATACAGATAATCTTCCATCTGCATCTTCCATAGCTAGTAGTTTTGGCAATTGAATTTTTCAACCCTAAACCTACCATCTTCTGTAATTGCTCCCACTCAAACCAGGAACCCTTCTCTCCTATGAGTTTATCAGCCAAATAGACCTTCAACTTTGATACCAGTTGTTAGAAAATTATATATTACGAAGCAATGGAACACATAAAATATTGCAGAAATATAAACATAGAAAACACATAAAACAAGAGAAACACAGATATATGTGGTTCACCCAGTTTTGGCTATGTCCACGGAGAAATACCTTATTTGAGGCCAAGGGTTTTTCATATAGTTTGGCTAATGCTGACATTAAACCCTCTGTTGTCGTTTCCTTTTAAATATTAAACACTACCAATGCTGCTAGGCACAGTCATATTGTTCCAAGTGCCTTTCTGTCGAGAATATCCCATTATGTATCTATCATACTCGTCGGCTTCTTTTTCTTTCCGCTCAATGGTAGGTACAGATCTCTCTGATACAGATAATCTTCCATCTGCGTCTTCCATAGCTGGTAGTTTTGGCCATTGAATTTTTCAACCCTAAACCTACCATCTTCTGTCATTGCTCCCACTCAAACCAGGAACCCTTCTCTCCTATGAGTTTATCAGCCAAATAGACCTTCAACTTTGATACCAGTTGTTAGAAAATTATATATTACGAAGCAATGGAACACATAAAATATTGCAGAAATATAAACACAGAAAACACATAAAACAAGAGAAACACAAATATATGTGGTTCACCCAGTTTTGGCTATGTCCATGGAGAAACAACCAACCCTTCCTTTCATATTATCCAACAAACTAAAGTGATACAACCTATAGCAGATCTGTTGTAACACCCACTTTGCTCTCAATCTCCTCTCTCTTTCTCACTCAAAATACAGATCTACATAGACACAATACAATTCCCTCATATATAGTGAGGGGTTGCCTTCTAGGGAAAAAAACCATAAATTAAACATAACTTCTACCATTAGATCTTCGCCTAATGCACAGCCCAAATTGACTCCTCCTGAAAAGCTGACTCATTCCTACTTGAAAAGCTGACTCATTCCTACTCCTCTATTTTGAAAAATTAAAAACATCCCTCTGTGACTTACAACCACAATGATACTCCTGTAATTGAAGGTAATATTCTATTAATTGCATTTCTTTTCGGCACTTGGAGAATGAGTGAAAAATCCTCTAAAACTCTCGATCTAGGCCTTATTCATATAGGTTTATAAATCTAGAAAAAAAGTTTGAAACCCCATTTCTTCACTATTAGAACCAAAAGAAAAATTTGATGCAAATGAAAATTTTGATTTACACTAGCCTAGATCCATCTTAACTCTGGATCTATCAAGTGCCGAGAGGATCAAATCTCTTGAGGTGCAAAACTTTATGAAAGGTTTGCACCTTGAGAAATTTGGTCCCTCTCCTCTCTTGATAGATCTGGAGTTAAGATGGATCTAGGATGGTCTCAATTGTGTGTGGCCAAAGAAAATATATCAAAGATATCATTTTATCAATAATATGTAAATACATCTAATATTAATATAATCATTTTAAATATGCTAAATATGTTTGAGATTATTTTAATTTTAAATTTTCTTGTTGAGATGATAAATATTGTTAATAATTTGAATGATGAAAAATGATGAAACAAAAATTTTGAATGCAAAGTGAGAGTGTAATAGTGTTGAATGATAGAATTGTGAATAATAAGAATGTAGTCAATTACAAATAGTCTTTATTGTGATCAGTTTCAAACTATTTCCTTATACTATTCTTATTGTCACCCTTATTAGTTTTGTCATCTTTTCATATCAATTTTATGAAAAGTACAGCTGAAATCACAAACTATTTAAGTTTTTAGCTCGTGTTGTTGTAGTCAACATCATACCTTATCTTTCTTTCTCTCTAATATTAATAGTTGAAATACTGTAACACAAAATTCAATGTATATTGTCAATCATTTTTGTGCTTACACATAAATCAATGCATATTGTTAATCCAATCACATTAAAGTTAATGTACCATCATACATCCCATTATATCAAATCATAAATCAACATCTACACTCAAATCAATGCCTCTAATGCAAGCACTCAAATAAGATTAGAAAACAACTTCTACACTAAAATCAATGCATCTAATGCAAACAACCAAATAAGATTAGAAATCAACATCTACACTCAAATCAATGCATCTAGTGTAAGTAAGAAAATAGGATTAGAAACTCACATCTACATCAAAATGAATGCATTTAGTGCGAGCAATCAAATAGGATTATATATTACCATCTACAATGAAATCAATGGATTTAGTGAAAGAAATCAAATAAGATTAGAAATCATTTACATTGAAATTAATGCATCTAGTGCAAGCAATAAAATATAATTAGAAATCAACATCTACATTGAAATAAATGCATCCAGTGAAGGGAGGGAAAAAAAATCAATCTGGGAGGACAAAGGGCCAAGGTTTCAAACTTCTGCAAGTGTTGAACTCCATGGAGGGGTGCAAAGGGGGAAGCTCCACTCCCTCCTACAAGCAAGTCATGGCAAACTGAGGTAAGAAACCAACAGGAACTGTGACTCGTGAGAGGTCCTTCAGGAGAAGGGATAAGGAACATGGAAGAGGAATAGGATTTAACCAAAACAGGGGAGGACAATAGAACAAAAGAAAATGAGGAAGAAGACAAGAAACAGGGAGCAGAAAACAAAGCACAAAAGGGGCCATGTAAACCCAAGGCTAAGGTTACACCCAGAGTAGTTTTAAATTATCCTTCTCTGTAGGCGCACAGGGACCACATGTGGACCTATGCTATGATTTGTAACTTCGTGGGATTATGGCCCACTAAAAATGCACTACAAGCATGGATTAAATACCACTGGAGACCAAAAGGAGGCATAGACCTACATCTTGGGTCAAAGGGTTTCTTCATTGTGCTCTTTACAATATCGAGGACAAATACAGGGTGTTTGAAGAAGGGCCCTACTTCTATGCAACTGCGGGCCTCTACATGCAGCCGTAGATGATAAATATTATCCTGGAGCGAGAAACTTTCACTTCAATCCCAGTCTGGGTAAGACTCTACTCCCTACCTCTTGATTACTGGCAAACTGAATCATTATCTACCATAGGAAACAAATTAAGGCATTTTTTCAAAGCATCTGAGGCCACCAGAAGGGGAAAATATACTTCCTTCACGTGAATATGTGTGGAGATGGATCTCTTTGAAGCTCTACTAGATGAGGTCATCTTGGAAGTTTTTGATGAAGAATGGGTGAAAACAGTAGATTATGAGCACATTCCTTTCAGATGTTGTAAGTGCCATGAGCATGGGCACTTATTTAGAGACTGCCCTCTCAGTAAAATAGAGAATAAAAGTAAAGCTACCACAGTGAAAGATACTGAAAACTTTCACAAAGTAAGATATAGAGGAAAAGGGGGTAAAAGGGGGCCAAAGCAACATCAAACAGAAGGGCAATAGGCCAGTTTGAACAGGTTCCAAGTACTCAAAGAAGAGGAAGAGATAACAAAGGTAGATCAGGTAACGGAAGGCAGCCCAAGGGAGAAGGAGAAAGAAGAAATTAGTGAACAAACACAAAATATTAATAAACAGAAAGAGGCTATGCTGAGCGATGGAGAACTAGAAATTGACCAAGAAATGACCCAGAGTGAGATGGTTATGGAGGATCATGAACTGCAGGATATTCTTGATAGAGAAAACCTAGTTCTGGAAGGGTCCTTGAAATAGGGGACCATGGGAGGGGTAGACTCACTACCTCATGAATATTTCAACAGAGTATAGTAGCGGTTCCTATGGAAAAATTAGGCTAAAGGGCTAGAAAGGCAAAGAAACAATGAAAGGCAGGGCAACGAAGGTGTGAAAACTATGAAAACCACACCAAGACTAGCTCCTAGAAACCCAGGAAAGAAAAGAGGTAGAAGAAAGAAAAATGATTTATTGATATAATGTGGAAAGCTAATGATAGATTCAGGTATGATGGAAGACCTAACTAGCTACTCCTTTACAAATATTTCATAATGAATTTTACATCTTGGAATATTAGAAGTCTAGGTAGTAAAAGGAAACAAAGATTACTTATCAATAGAATGAAACAAGAAGCTTAGGATATGATCTTTATCCAGGAAACTGAATGTTCCATTCAAAAAATAAAAGAAATTCACAGCAAATGGGTCAATAAATTTGAGTTTCTACAAGTCAAAGCAGATACTACAGTAGGAGGAATACTCACTCTTTGGAACCCCCAAAAGCCATAATAGATGTGTAGGCATCTAGGAATTATTTATTAGTGTTTATTCAGCCTATGGGAGATAGGGAGACTTATGTGGTCACGAAAGTTTATGGCCCTCAAAGACTGGATGATAAACTCAGGTTTCTAGATTCTCTTGTGGAACTAAGAGATAGACATGCAAGAGTACCATGGATAATGGGTGGGGACTTCAACATGATCAAATCACTTTCGGAAAAAAAAGGGGGAACCGGAACTTTAAGCAAATACTCTATAGCATTTCAAACTTTTATAGACAATATGAAGCTAGCTGACACTGATATGAGTAATGGCCTCTTTACATGGAACAATAAGAGAGGAGGAGAGTCTCAAGTAGCCTCAAAGTTAGACAGATTCATAATTTCAAAGGACCTTATGCTCACCGACAAGGAAATGATAGTGAGAATTCTCCCCTTTAGAGGCTTGGACCATTGGCCTGTACAACTTGAGGTACAGGGCATTGGTACCCCCAAGAACAGGCCTTTTATATTTGAGAATATCTGGCTCACCCACCTAGATTTTATCAGCAATATTTCAAAATGGTGGATAGAATACCTGCACATTCAGGGTACAAGAATGTTTCTGCTACACAAAATACTAAAACACATCAAGCTTAGACTCAAATACTGGAACAAGTATGAATTTGGCAATATTTTTGAAGCGAAAAAAGTTGTTGAACACAAAATGTAGGAACTTAAGCAAGCCCTTATCATGGATGGCTTTGATAGTGTCACAAATGATCAAGTCACCAAACATCATCAGGAATGGGAGAACTTATGTAAACAAGAGGAAATATTTTGGAGACAAAAATCTAGAGTTCAATGGCTAAAAGAAGGGGAGCGAAACACTAGATTTTTCCACAGATCCACCATGGCGAACAGATCTCATAATATTATCTCATCGATCAAGGATGAGGGAGGTAATCTTTTCAATTCCCATGAATAGATAGAAACTATGTTAGTTCATCACTTTCAAGGTATAGCAAAGGAGACCATTTCAGACATAGTTGATTTTATTAGGGGTTTAACAAGGCATATACCTAGGCTATAAAGAGGATAATTTTGATCTCAATAGGCGAGTGACTGAGAAGGAGGTTAGTGAGGTCAAAGAAATGCAAAATGGTAAAGTGCTAGGCCCTGATGGTTTCAATGTGTATTTCTCCAAGGCTTGTTGGTGCATTGTCAAACAAGATATTCTAAATGTAGTAGAGGATTCCATGATGAATAAAACCATTTTGAAGGTGCTCAATACTTCCTTCATCTCCTTGATCCCCAAATAGGACAATGCTCAGACTCCAGATAGGTTTATACCCATAGCTTTGTGCAATGTGGTGTACAAGATAATATCCAAAGTTGTTGCCAATAGACTCAAACCCCTTCTTCCTACTCTAGTTTCTGTGGAGCAATTAGGTTATGTGGAGGGCAGAAAAATTCTCAATAACATCATTCAAGCGCATGAGGTGGTGCATTCATTGTTAAGCAATAGGAAGGCAGGAATTATTATGCAATTGGAAATAGCCAAAGCTTATGATAAGTTGAATTGGACCTATATCAAGAAGGTCCTTTTAGCCTTTGGATTTTATCATAACTAGGTAAGATGGGTTATTGCATTGGTAACTTCTTCTAGCTTTTCAATTCTGGTTAATCGTTCTCCTTCCAAGACTTTTATTCCTTCAAGAGGCCTCACGTAGGGAGATCCGCTCTCTCCCTTTCTCTTTATCCTCATGATGGAAGGACTTGGTCGGCCTATCAAGTATGCGAAAGAAGTTGGTAACATCAAGGGTCTCCAACTTTCTGAGACTAGACAGGCTTTGACCCACAATTTGTTGATGACACTATGCTCCAGGGAATCCCCTAGTCAAAGAAGCACATGCTTATAAACAAATCCTGTGTGACTTTTCCATGGCTACAGGTATGGAGGTGAATCTCTCCAAATCTAAGTTTTTTTTCTTTAATACTAATATTTCTATTCATAGAAATATCTCTAGAATTCTGGGCTTTCAAAGGGATGTCCTTCCTTCCAAATGCCTGGGAGTTCTTCTAACTAATAAACCTTTGCACAAGAGCATTTGGGAGCCGGTGATTAATAATATGCAGGATAAAATTAGGAAATGGACTATGAGATCATTAAACTTGGCAGACCGGTTGGTGCTTACAAAAGTTGTTCTTTAATCAATCCTCATTTTCATGATTTCATCCCTTCCAGCTCCAAAAGGACTTTTGCAACAATTTAGAACCATTCAAAAGACTTTCCTTGGGGTAAGTGGGAGGAGAGAAAGAAATGGGCCTTGGTATCCTAGGATAATATTTGTAAACCTAAAAACCATAGGGGTCTTGGATTGGATGATCCAGAAGTACTTAGCAAAGTTTTAGGGGAAAAATTATAGTGGCGTTGGGCAAAAGATCCAAAGGCTTAGTGGGCTAGCATCTGGAAAGAAAAATGCACTAGCACTTGGCAAGATAATAATCACATAAGGATGACTGGCATCATTAAAGGCTCCTACATCTGGGATAAGGTCTGGGAGAATAGAGGCTTAGTGCAAACAAATAGCTTATGGTAAATCAGAGAGGGAGATCTTGCTTTTTTTTGGGAGGATAAATGGCAATAAGAACCTACACTGTTAAGAGAGGACTTTCTGGACCTCAATAAAGAAACTGATACCAAAGGGTTACTCAGGGTAAAATATTTTTGGGATCAAACCAATAGTGAAGGAAAATGGAGAGCCTCAAAGAGTATAGAATACAGGGATGATAGACCCTTGAAAGCAAAAGAGGATGCACTTCTGACAACGTTGGACCAAAGGAAAACTTTAGTTTCAGAGGGGCATGACCAACTTAGATGAGGCAACAATAATGAAGGTACCTTCAATCTTAAGGGGGCAAAGTGCATAATCCTTGAGCTGGATTCCAATGTACCGGACAGGGTTTGGCAGAACATATGGAGGCATCAAGGTTGGATGAAAATCAAATTCTTCATGTGGCTGGTACATCATAAGAAAATTCTGACTTGAGAAAACATTCGGAAGAGGTGTGTTCTAGGAACTTCTAGATGCTAGCTCTATGAAGCCCAAGAGGAGACAATGGAGCACCTTCTCAATAATTACATTTTCACCTCCAAGTTGTGGGATACTTTTGCCACAATGTTCCAACAGACAAACGGGGACAAAGGAAGTATTATCAATACCCTAAATAACTGGAGATGGAACTTCTCTGATCATGAATTTCTTCGCTCAACTTGGGCTTTAACTCCAAGCTTCATAATATGAAATGTCTAGAAAGAAAGGAACAACAGAATCTTCAAAAATGAAAAAAAGTTCCTCCCAACGCATTATTGAGCAGATCCTAAGACAGATTAAGGAGATGGTAGGTACTTTAGTGCGAACCTCCCCAAAGAATCCACCTCCAGAAGCTAAAATGCAGATACTTATTCAGTTGGGTATGTAAGGGCTTATACCACAGGGCATGGGCAGGAAGGTAATGAATCTGGACAATAAGCCAAAATACTGGAATCCTCCTCCTCAGGGTTTTCTAAAATACAACATTGGTGGGGCCTCAAAAGGCAACCCGGGTATTGCTGGTTTTGGAGGGGTGTTATGGGATGAAAATGGTTGCATCCTTTTTATTTTCCATTGCCATTTGGGAAGAGCTACAAACAATATGGTAGAATTAATGGCACTTGAGAAATGTTTAGAATTCCTGAAACAGGATAATCTCTAGAATATAATAATTGAAGCTAATTTTGAGTTAATCATTAACTCAGTCAAGAGAATCTGTTGTGGCACAGAACCATAAAAAGTCCCAAGACACTGGAGACTGCTTCAGTTCTTTCAAAGGATTTAGTCTCACCTCCTATGATTGCGTACCGTGAGTTTTACTCATGTGCAAAGGATGAAAAATAAATTCACAGACATTCTAGCCAATCAAGGGGTGCTCTGCACTAAAATCAGTGTTAAGCTGAGTTAGCAAGAGATGCCTCAGAATAGATTAAGGGAGCAGTGTCTCAATCAGGCAGATGAGGACATAATGATGTTTCGAAACAAAGACACAAAGACAGGTTCTAGTTGATTTGATTCATTATGAAGTGTTATTCCAAAAGTGAGGTCATATTTGGGATGCAAGTCTCTGTCTGCCTCCTCAACCCAGGTAAACACAACCCCAGAAGTCTCAGGTGGAAGTTGCTCGGTAGACGGTGTCTATCGGATGGATGGTTGGAAGAAGGGATTTTCATCTTGCTTTGGCCCATGCACCCGAGGAGATGGGATGGGGTGAGCAGCCGGAGTCTAGGCTTTCTTGGCAGACTCAAAACCCCTGCATTACTTATTGTGGTGTCTTTACCACCCTCAGGGTGGTTTCAGGTTTTTTGCAAGCCCTTCAAGCCAAAAGTGGAATTTTGGAGTTGGGAGCGATTCCATTCACCATGCAACACATGGCCAAGGGTGGGGAGAGAATACCACCCTCATCGCGTGGTAATTCTCGGTGCTTTTGGCTCTTGCAATATGATCCTCAGCCATAAGTCAAGCGCAGAGAATCCACGGTCAATAATAAGCGTGATTGTTGGTGGGTCCAAAACAGAGGTTATTTTTCGTGCTTTACGCACAACCACACTAGAATCATGCACAAATGGTGGATTTCAGGCAATTAAAGTGATCAGAGGTTATGAAAAAAACGGACCCGATATGATTATTAATTTTGGTCTATTGGGCTCATCGAGTCTGATTAGTTTGTTAAATGGTGTGCTTGTTGGCCACTCGATATGATTTTCGTTCACTGGATCTTTGGCAAAGGATCAAATGGTCAGTGATGGACTACTCATTTGGTTTGGTGGGCCCTCACTCGTGGTATGTTTTGTCATCCTAGGATCATGGACTGGAGTAGGCCTTTCATATTGGTGGGCCTTACCACCTTGGTCACTTTTGTATACTATTTCTCTTTCTCAATCGAATAGAAGGATCCACTCTTGACTTAGCAAAAAAAAACAAATGCATCTAGTGCAAGCAATGAAATAGGATTGGAAATCACCATCGACACTAAAATCTATGCATTTAGTGCAAGCAATAAAATAGGATTAGAAATCATCTACGATGAAATCAGTGCATCTAGTGCAAGAAATTGAACATAATTAGAAATCAACATATACACTAAAATCAATGCATCTATTGCAAGCAATAAAATAGGATTAGAAATCGCCATCTACATTGAAATCAATGCATCTAATGCCAGAAATCTTCTCCCCTCTCTCCCCCATTCATCTATATCTATATATTCCTCCATCTCTCCTTTGTCTCTCTATCTCCCCCCCCAAAAAACACTCTCTCACTCCATATTTATCAATCTCTCTCTCCCTCCCTCTCTTCATATCTCTCTTCTTCCCTTTCTTCACCTTCCTTCTATATCTCTATCTCCATTTCTCTCTCTATATCACCCCTAAAACATACACTCTCTTTCTCCAATCTATCTATCTAACTCTCTCTCCTCCTCTCCCTCTCTCTCACTCTTTCTCCACCTTTCTTTCTCTATGTATTTCTTCTTACATTCCTTTGTTTCCCCTCGACCTCATCTCTCTTTCCCTCCCTCTCTCTACTCTCTCACATCCCCTCTCTTCCTTCATCTCTCTCCCTTTATCCCCCACCTCTTTCTCTCTTTCTCTACCCTCCAATATTGTTACTATATCCCTCCCTCTCTCCTTCTCTCTCATTTTCACCCCCTTCTCTCCATATCTCATTCTTTACCCTTCATCTCACCACCAAACATATAAACTCTCTCTCCTTCTCTCCCTTCTCACTCCCTCTCTCTCTCCACTTCTCACTCTTTATGTATTTCTTCTTCCCTCCCTCTCCCCCCCTCCAACTCAATCTCTATATCCCTCCACCTCTCCTCCTCTCTTGCTCCCTCTCTCCTCCTCTCTCTCGTCCTTCTTCTCATAAATATCTTTGTGCAAGTAATTTCCTTTGATTGAATGACTTTCAAAATAAATGGGTCTTCCCTTCTACATTAAAACAACACCAATTCCATTTTTGCAGGCATAAAATTCCACAATAAAGTTTTTTGTGAAGTCTGGGGTAGTTAATAATGGTGCTTGGCAGATAGCCTCTTTAAGATGTTCAAAGGGCCTTAGTTACTTATCGTTTCTTAGAAAATGCATCTTTCTTAATTAATGTTGTTAGAGGTGTTTCTATTCTCCCATAATTCTTAACAAACCTGTGATAACACCCTAATAAATTTTCGCACATGCTTTATGCATGTGGGGATTTTCCATTCCTCAATGGATTTAATTTTTTTAGGGTCTACCTTAACACCTTCATGAGATACAATATGACCCAAATATTCCACCTCATGTACTCCAAAGAAACATTTCAAGGTTTTTTCACACTTATTTTAGTGGGATTTGACCTCGACAGAACAATCTCGCCTTTCATTTCCAACTGCGCCAATTTACGTTCCCTTAACTAGTGGGTAAACCATTTAGCGGATGAATTGAGAACATTCTTTATAGTGGCTAGTTTGCATCCTCATCATTAAATAGCATGGAAGCCCATTGGAACTTGAGATCATTCATCATATTTTATTTTTCATAATCTTCATTTACCATTTCATATTTTTTTTGCTTGTGGAATTCATTCATTAATTGTATAGACCAATTGTTTCCTTTGTTTTGATCGAATCCCATGGCCTCTATGAATGCATGAATGTTGTACCTTCAATGGATGATCTTGCATACACGGAGCGAAGCCTACCTAAAGAAGCTTATAATATTGTTCTACACTCATTGGGGCTGATTTGGGCGGACATTATGGATGCAAAGAATCTAGAAATCACACCTCTAAACGGCGCCATGATGAACAAGGTCTTTCAATGTAATTGGAAGAGGAGGAAGGGGAAAATCCCAAGAAGGCCATCGTTCAAATCTTTGGAGAGGGATAGGATTTTTTAATCAACAATTAAGATGAGATCCACACAATCCAGTCCATGTTGAGGCTCAGGAAAGGGCCACATGCCATGGGTAGGTTCCTCGAGGGTCATATTGAGGAGTTTCTCAATTCAAGGGTAATTTTTTTTCTCTATTCAATTTTTATTCATAAAATGCATCTTTTCATTTCTTGTGCTAGGAAATTTCAAGTAGATTTTGTATTAGGGAATTTATCCCTTTTGTGTATGTCAAAAATTTTGAAATTTTTTTCCTAAATGAAAAATTGGTGAGCATTTTTCTTCCCATTAAAGGGAGCACAAGACCATAATTCAACACAGGAGAAAAATGGGAAAAAATGTGTCATTCTATTTTCATATTCTATTTTTTGGACATACTATCTGAAGTGATCATATGTTAAATTGAAGTAGAATTGATTAATGCCAATAGTGAGCTAAATGTTAACTTAAAGTGCTTTAACCATGAGAATCAATTGAAAAGGAAAGACTTTATGAAAGATGAGAAACATAAGCAAGATGTAAAATAGAAGTGAAAAGCATCAAAACATAGCGATACCAAACAACAAGATTAATGACGGAGTTTGTCCCTGATGGACTACCTCTCTAGGTTTTCTTTCAAGATGGGCAACTCCTTTATTATGATTGAATCTGACAAGGTTGATTATATAGCAACTTGACCACACTAATTGTGCATGCAAGCACTTCTGGTCACTGTCACAAGAAAGCTCTATGAAATATCTTTCCAACACCTCTCATGATTCCCAATTCCGACTCCCAATGCTCCTATTACACTAAAAACAAAAATTGTCTGTATCCTCTAGAATCTGTACATAAAACTCAAAACCACTCTCCTTCACTTCAACGAGCCAAATTATCTCTATAGCCCTACAAATGCACTCTAACCTCCTTAGGGTAATTTTAGGAGTGAGTGAGCTGAATTCAAGGTTCATATCCTTCGGTCTTGTTGTTTAATGACACCTAGTGATAGGTTTACATGGTAATTGGATTAATTTAGCCCTTAAACAACCACCAAAATGCAAAAATATGATAGGTTAGTTCTGGCGGTCAAAAGACAATACACATTCGCTTAACTATCAATGTGAATAGTTGGATTCTATTGGTGGTTGACTATCCGACTAGCATTTAGTGATTTAAGTCTTGTTGTTTAATGTGAACAACTCTTGTTACCAACCTCCATCCGATTAGAAAACCACCTCCTCTTTGTCACAGTTAGTTTCCCACATGTACACATACTTGTGTGGTCTACCCTATCTGCTCGCATGGCACGTGATTCCAATGTGACTGAATGTTGCAGTTAGAAAACAATTTTATGTAACCTTCACCTGGTGAACTCTTGTTCACATACACACGGTTCCGAAAAAGTTTAAGCCTATGGTTAGGGACCATGGGTTGGAATTACAATGCATTTCCAATGTCTTTGTAATGTATTCTCGTTACAAGGTTTGAGGGTTAGGTTTTAGGTTTGTAGACTTAGGTGTCAAGTTAAAGTTTTTAATACAATGTTTGAATACAATTCTTTTAGGACTTGGTACATCAAATTACAAAACCCTTTTACAATAAATTTTCACAATGTGACATCACCCAATGACCACATCATTGAACCACACATTAATGACGACGACTGAACAATACCCAGGAACTTCACGTTAACAATGGATTGAGCTTGTGCAACTGATATGACGAGATCCTCATTGATCAATCCTCTCCACTCGAAATCCTTTGGACCACAAAAGTTTGATTTTAAGTAGATATCAGATGAAGGTACAGTTCCCTCACTTTTCCAATTTCCATCCACCTTTCCTTGCTCAGGATCATGGCCTTGAGTCCTACTCAAATATATTCAACATATCCATGCCTCAAATATGGAATCTTCCTCACCAAGATGATATCTTCCTCCTACTCGTTCTTATACTCAGGTGCCAAATCATGAATAGTTAGAATATATGTATATTCCTCGGGATCCATGATCATCATAGGTTCATACAATTTCATATTTTCCACATTTACAACTATGTAAATTTGCATGAAAGTAGGTAAATTTAATCAAAATGCATTATTTCCAATCTTTTCCACAATCTTGAAAGGGTCACACCTAATAGGTTTAAGTTTCTTACCTTCAACTTTCAACCCGTCTTTACTCATATACAACCATACCTCATCGCCGACCTAAAAATTATGATCGACTCGATGCTTGTCATGGCGTATTTTATAATTGGCCTCACTCTTCCCTAACTTATCCTTCATTGCTGCATGTATATATTGTATCCATTGAATGAACTTAACTTCCTTGTTCACATCATCATGTTCACCCACTTTATCCTCTTTCGATTGCTTGGTTTTCTGGTCGAACACATCACAAATCCTTTAATGTATTTAGCAGATATTTCATACATACGAGGCCATTAACAATACCTTTGAACTTGTGCCATTGTTTTTCTTACTCCAAAATGTCCTCAAAAATGAGAAGAATGTTCTTCTCGGCCAACATGCGCTCTTTCTATCTGCGGTATGGATATTTTACCCAGATGATATAACAACCTATCATGAACATGATAATTGGTTTCTTCCACCTCAGCACCATAAGTTAGTGATTCATAAATATCTTTCAAATCAACATGTGTACTATATTGTTCTATATAACTTTCATGCTTTAAAGAACTACTATGCAGCACTACTGAAGCATTCAAAGATGGTCTAGAAAACATATCAGCTACCTTGTTTGTGACACCTTTCTTGTACTTAATTACTAGGTGAAATTGCTGAAGAAATCCCATGCATATGTAATGATGATATTGTTGCAACTTAGCTTGAGACTGAAGGTACTGAAGCGACTGATGATCTGTGTGAATCATTGTTTCCTTACCCATTAAATAATGTGGACACTTCTTAACACTTTCAACAAAAGCAAATTGTTCTTGATCATATGTCCGATAATTCATTACTCGCCTAGAAAAAGTTTCTAAAAGAAAACAAATTGGTTTCCCTTTTTGAAGTAAGATTGTACCCATTGCATAACCACTAGCATCTGTTTCAATTTCGAATGGTTGTTGTATATCTGTTAAAGTTAAGATTGGTGTTGTGACTATTTTCTGCCTAAGTTTATCAAAAGATTTTTGTTGTTTACTTCCCCACTAAAAGGGAAATTTAGAACCTGTTAAAGCATGTAATGATCAAGAAATCAAAGAAAAATGAGCAATAAATTTTCTCCAATACTAAATTGCACCTAAAAAAATTCTAACTTCAGTCACATTTTGTGGTCTTGGCCACTTAACAATCACATCGATTTTAGTTGGATCTATTTTTAAACTTCCACCTCTAACTATGTAACCAAGATAATTCAGTGAAGTTTTCCCAAACTCACATTTGGAAAGTTTATGGTACAAATTTTCTCTGTGCAACACTTTGAAAACATGCTTCAACATGCTTAACATGCTCTTCTATACTAGAACTGAAAATCAAAATGTCATATAAGTAGATTATGACAAATTTATCAATGTATGAGAAGAAAAAATCATTCATAACCCACATGAAAGTTTTTGGTGCATTATACAAACCAAAAGGCATTACTAACCATTCAAATAGTCCCTACCTAGTTTTGAATGCAGTCTTCCAAATGTCTTTTCGGCTATGTGGATTTGATGATACCACTTCTTGAATCTAACTTAGTGAAATAGACAACATTTTTCAGTTAGTCAAGTAAATCGTCTATCCTTGGAAGAGGATACCTATTTTTTATTATTATCTTGTTTAAGACCCTGAATTCGACACACATCCTCCATGTCCCATCTTTCTTAGGAACCAAAATTATGGTTGAGCCACATGGAGATGAACTAGGTTGAATAAAACCTTTTTCAATTAATTCTTGGATTTGTTTCTTTATTTCTTTGTTCTCTGTAACTGATAGTTGATACATTCCAATATTAGGAAGAAGGGCATCAGACATTAATTGTATTTCATGTTTTATTTCTCTTTTAGGAGGAAGATTTTTCGGTTCCTTAAATGGGTTTTTGAAAAGAATCTACCACTTTAACCAATCTATCTTTGACCTGAGATTCACAACCTGAAAAAACATCCTGTTGATCCTTATGTTGTTCTTTTACAACCATAAGTACATATTTCTTACTTGAACTTATTAATCTCTTCATATAATTAACTAAAAGTAAATCCAAGTGTGTTTTAAGTTTATGTTCCCTTACAATAAATTCAATCCCATCCTTCTTAAGATGATATTTATGTTCTTTCCTATAAAACATTGCATCACGATCATAGAGATAAGGACTTCCTAGCACTACTCCACATATATATGCTGGAATCACATCTAAATCCACTTCATCAATGTAGTTATTTGTTATGGCAAATTTTAATTGACACTACTTTGTGACATTAATCTGAGTCTCTTTATTCAGCCAACCAAGAGGGTATGGTCTTGGATGATTATGTGTATCCAAACCCAATTTCTTAACTAAATCTTCAAATATTAAATTTGTATGTGATCCAATGTTAAATAATGTATTTATCATTGTGTGCTTATAATTTATCCTTATGTTAAATATTTCAACCCTTTTATCCTCATTTAGATGATTTCAGTTTGAAGAGAGTTTAGAAGTGCTAGAACTTGAACCAGTATCAGTTGTTTTACCTATTGAAACCATTGTGGTTATTTTACATTCATCACCTAATTGGGAGCACAAATCTTGTTGGATTGTTGTATTGGCCTTCTTTTCACCTTTCTTCTTCTCAAACTTCTTTGGTCTAAGTTGTGGGTTAAGTTTCCAACATTTGGACTCATCATGTTCGATCCTCTCACAATGAGTACAAGTAGGTCTTTCACCTTTCTTCTGAGTTGTCCCTGATCTCTTTCCCTTTAGATTGTCATTCTTCTTGCATGGTGTTCCACCTGATTCAATATGTATGGAGTGAACACACACTTCATCAAAATCATGAGGATTAAGCATCAATAATGTATGCTGCAAATACGAATGTAAACTATTGATGTATTTTAATAAATTTTCATGTGTATCCAATGAAATACCAAGCGCTAATTCTTTCTTTCTAAACTCCTACGTAAACTCATGAACACTTTGTACTTTAACTTGCCTCAAATGCTACCAATCAATAACAACTTGTTGCATATATCCTAAAGGATAAAATTGTTTCCTAAGAGATTTTAAAAACTTAGACCATGAAGAGATGACTTTACCTTTTCTCTTTACATCTATTTGAGTTTTACCTTTCCACACAATTAAAGATGTTTCCCCCATTATAAGTGTAGCTAACTGAATTTTTGGTTTATCATCATAAATTTTTTGAATATGACAGTGCACTTCTAACTGCTTAATCCAGTTATCTAACTTTTCAAGATTATTTCACCATCATAAATATGTAACTCAAATTTTACATCATGTTTCAAAAGAGATGTTTTCTTAGGCTTCTTTTCTATTTCAGATTTTGCACTGGAAGAAGAAGATGATGATGATGATGATGGAGATGATGTAGGTGAAGGAGGTTTATGAGCCTTGCCTTTACCTTTGTCATTCTTCCATGCCTTTGAAGAAGAAGCCGCATCTCTCGCCTTCTTATCTTCATATAGTTCTCCTAAAATCTATTGCATACTCAAGAATGCTTGTTGAAACTATTCCTCACTCATCTTTGTTTCAGTATTTTCACCTGCATCAGATCCTCTCATGGTCGACCTAAGAATGACTCTTCACTTTCCAATCTCTCGATCAAACTCCTCGAGGATTCCTTCTCCACATTGTGACTTTGACCTCGTTAAAATTCACTGCAAAATTCTACAAATGCAACCTGCTTTGATACCAAATTATATGATATAAAATGATCATATGTTAAATTGAAGTGGAACTAATTAATGCCACCACTCAGATGAATGTTAACTTAAAGTTCTTTAACCATGAGAATTGATTGAAAAGGAAAGGATTTATGATAAATGAGAAAGATAAGCAAGATTTAAAGCATAATTCAAAAGTAGCAAAACACAGCAATACCTGACAACAAGATTGATTATGGAGTTCATCCCTGATGGACTACGTCTCTGGGTCTGCTTTCAATATGGGCGACCACTTTATTAGGATTGAATCCAAGTAGGTTGATTACACAACAAATTTACCAGAGTGATTTTGCACGCAGGCACTCCTGGTCATTGTCACAAGAAATCTCTCTGAAATAGCTTTCCAACGCCTCTCACAGTTACCAATTATGACTCCCAATGCTCCTGTTACACTCAAAACAAAAACAGTATATATCCTCTAAAATCTGCATACAGAACTCAAAAACACTCTCCTTCACTTCAACGAGCCAAACTGTATTTATAGCCCTGCAAATGCACTCTAACCTCCTTAGGGTGAGTTTAGGAGTGAATGAGCTGAATTGAGGGTTCATATCCTTCGGGCTTGTTGTTTAACGACACCTAGTGATAGGTTTACATGGTCACTAAATTGATTTAGCCCTCAAAGAACCACCAAAACCCAAAAATACCATAGGTTAGTTTTGGCAGTTAACGCACAGCACGCGGTGGCTTAACTGTCCATGTGAACAATTGGATTCCTTTTGCAGTTGACTCTCCAAGTGCCACCTAATGGTTTATCCGCCTCATGGTTTTGGTCTTGTTGTTTAATGTGAACAAATATCGTCCCATTAGCAAACCCCCACATGTCCACCATGGTTAGCTGCCCACATGTCCACATACTCAAGTGGTCTACCCTGTCTACTGGCATTGAACGTCGTTTCGACGCGGCTAACTGTTGCAGTTAGGAAACTGGTTTATGTAACCTCCACCCGGTGAACTCTTGTTCACATACCCATGGTTCCAATGTAGTTTAAATGTGCAGTAAGGGACCTTTGGGTTAGAATTACAATGTATTTGCAATGTATTTGTAATGTATTATGGTTACAAGGTCTGAGGGTTAGGTTTTAGGTTTGTGACTTAGGTGTCAAGCTTAGGGTTTTAATACAATGTTTGAATACAAGCATTTTAGGACTTGGTGCATCAAATTAGAAAACCCTTTTACAATAAATTTTCACAATGTGACACACACAATGACCACATCACTAAACCACACATTACTCACGACGACTGAACGATGCCCATGAACTGCACGCTGACGATGAACTGAACGTCTGCAATAGATATGATAAGGTCCTCCTTGATCAACATATGACTTAGTCACAGTTTTGAGACTCATAATTTAGAGTTTTTGAGTCAAACTAACATGCTCTAACTTGTGAGTATGTGATTTTTTAGCTTGATTCGAAGCATTCTAAATTATAATTTTCACTCATTTTTTTCCCAATCTAATATGTATATTTTTATATTATTTTTTTTAGTTCTTTTATTCTCTATGAAGTGGGTATATCTTGGATTGATTTCTTTTTTAATTTGATTTCCCATGATTTATTTCTATTTTGAAGTTTATTTGAGGATTTAGTTATAAGTGAGCTCTCCCAAGTTATGCCAAGTTATTCCTGAGCCTCAAGTGTCTTTGATATTGATATGTAATACCCTAGTCAAGTCTCTTTGATAATGATATGCAAAAAGAATTGAGAACATTGTAAATAGATCTAATGTTTTACAAAATTGCCAAATTTGTACGAGAAGCTTAGCAATTTACTTATGATTTCCTACCACTTATGCATTTGTAGGTGAGATGTTTTGCACAACCTTATTGGGGATTTTATTGAATGGTTACACTTTTTTATATAGTATAGACTGCATCAACCCAAAATTTGTTTGAGAGTTTTTTGCCTTGACAATGCTATTTTCCATCTCAAAAATGGTCCTCTTTTCCTATCTACAGTGTGGTTATGTCTCCAACAACTTTTGCAAACACCTTTTATTTGTCACTCTTAAAACCATTTCCATTTGATTTAATCTTGGAATGACGCTTTTCTATTTGTTTTCTATAATTTATTCTTTACGCCAAGTACTTAGATACGCCAATTATTTAATACCTCCATTAGCCACTTTCATTGGGTTTTTACCTTAGCCTTTGACCATGTAAATACTCATCAAAAATGTTATAATGCTTCTTGATTTTTGGGTTGTTCTTCATAGGTGGCACCACACAGTAAGGTTTATCATGAGGATTTTGTGAGTGAGATTCCAAAAAATGCAGTAGGAAATATATTGAGAAAGGAATTGATTAAATTGGCCACCTCTAAACTCGAATGAATTTCTCAAAGAATAAGTTTCAATGCTTGTTAAAGAAAAAACATGCATCACAATCACTCATTGATAACTCACGAGAATAGAAAACAACCATTATATGCAACATGAGAGTTATCAAATTCTTTGCAAATGGATCAAAATTCCTGCAAGTAAAGACACTCTTTGGGGTTTAGTAATATGCTCTAGTTTTTTTGTAACACTCTTCGGGGTTTAGTCATATGCTCTTGTTTTATGTACAACATGTTTTATGTGCAAGAGTGGCAATTTTATGGTGAAAAAATACTTAAACTCTACCATCTTTTTTCTTTTAGATTCTCTGCTACTTTATTATCTTATTTCATTATGTATATATTGAAAATTATCAACATTAATTTGATGGAGAATTATTATGTATGATGGTATTACTATGTTTGGATGGATGTTGTCAATTTACCTTAAAATAGTTATATTCATGAAATATTTTGATGTATTGAATTTTAGTTTATTTGATTAAAGAGGATGATGATATTATTATTATTATCTTGTTACTTTATATATGTGTTGAATATTGTGAATGTTTTCTCATAGAGAATCATTATGTACCATGATATTACTATTTTTGGATGAATGTCCTGAATTTAGCTTGGAATAAGGATATTTGTGATAGGTGTTGATTTGGTATTGATATATGTATATTGAAAATTTCTAATGGGTTTTTGATGGAGAATTATTATATATGATGATATTTCTATTTTTTGGATGGATGTTATGAGTTTTCCTTAAATTTCTTTACAAACATATGTTATCAATTTGAATTGTCATATTTTCATTGATGATATTTATAAATTGTAATATATTTCACTATGTAATTGAAATTAGTAAAATGAACCCATAAGGGAGGTCATAAATGGAAATATTTTAAGCTTTAAAAATATTTCCACATTAGGGAATGATACAATTTATTTTAAAAAAATATTTCCAAATGTTTTATAATTTATAAACTAAGGACCATAAGTTTGGTTTTTACAAAAATATTCTCAAATATTTTATAATTTGTAAATTAAATTGTAATAGATTTCCTCTTGTTAAAGAAAACACATCGAGACTCGTATCATAAAAACCCTAACCACTAGACCAACAAGAATAGGAATATCAAACTCTGTACACTTAAATCATGAACTTAACCCATCTTCGCAAGGTCTTTGAACAAAATGGATACAATGGAAACAACATCAACAAAACCATCCTCCAAACCTTAAATTCAAAAAATAAAAAAAATAAACAAATATCCATGGACATACCAAAAATATCCCTTCCATATATAAGAGCCACCATAGATAAAATTGCAAAGAATTTTAAACAAACATAATATCAATGTGGCTTTCACCCTCTAACAACATTCTAAAATTAGGTGACTGTGTCAAAGATCCAATATAACAATATTTTTAATCATGAATATTTACCATGGATATTATTAACTTCTAAATAGGCTTTATTACAATACCATGGGCTAATCACATGGTTTATCAATACCATGGGCCATCTAGGATTTTGATTATTATGTTATGTATCCTTTGTTTTAATAAATAAAAAATGAGAATACTTTTTTATATACAAATGTGAAATTTATATAATATAAATAATACAATAAATAATCAAGATAGATGCATTTTAACCAAAGATCCAAGCAAAGAGAGAAAGAAAAGTGACTAACAATGATAGAGGAAAGATAGTGCTTCTTTTATGTGTTTTATTATTGTATTTCCTTTGACATGATTGATCCAAAATATAGGTTTAATATTTTACAACTAATTATGTTAATTTTTTTTTTTTTTTAGATACTTTCTAAAATAACATACAATGGGTTCATATTTAAGAGAGATAGAGTGAGATGAAGGGGGAATAGAGTGGGGGAGAGAGACATAGAGGTGGGAAAGACAGGGAGAGAGAGGAAGGAACATAGAGAGGAGGAGAGAGGGAGGGGGAGAGATGGATTTGGACGGGGAGAGAGAGGGAGTGATAAGGGAGAGACCAAAGATGGAATGAGGGAGAGAGGAGATGAGGGAAGGGAGAGAAAAGGAGGGGATAGAGATAGGGAAATAAGGGGAAGAGAGACGGAGTGTAGCATAGTTATGGATGGGGGAGAGAGGGGGAGGGTAAGAAGGAGAGAAGAAGGAGATAGTGACATAGTTATGGATGGGGGAGAGAGGGGGAGGGTAAGAAGGAGAGAGAGAAGGAGATAGTGACAGCTTTGGAGGGTGGAGAGAGAGAGTGGGTGTGATCTATACTAGTTATATATGTGTGTGAGAGAGATTTTTCATTATTTAAGTTACATTTTTGAATGTGTAAAATGACTTCAATGTCTTCAAAATGTATTTGGGAACTTGGATTGTATGTACTACATACCTTATAGTTAAAATAAGTCATTGATTGATTTGAAACAAAATTGACCAAAAATATACTTAAAAGAATGCCACAATGAGACTTTTTAAAATGTTTTCGCCATAAAAAATATTGTTTTCAATGTATATGTAGTTTTTTTCTAGTCATATATAATATATACACATTTAAATATTTTACTTGAAATATTTTATTTATGGACTATAGTATCTAGCTTAAAATGTTTTCTATGTTATTAAAACGTCTGCTTGTTCAATGCATGGTAATCACAGCACATCCATAGCTCATTCGAATCCTTCTTCCGCTGGAACAATACGAGAGCTCCATAAGGGGACCTTGAAGGTGTAATGAAACCTACATCAACTAACTCCTTTAGCTGTAGTTTCAATTCCTCCAACTCAAGTCCTGACAAACGATAAGGTGCTTTAGCCGGGGGTTTCTTTCCTGGCCCAAGCTCAATGCTATGGTCCACTGCACCCCTTGGTGGAAGCTTCTTTGGTATCTCAACAGGCATCAAATCTACATATTTGGTCAGCACCGCAGAAATCTCGGCTGGAACAGGCGTCCCCACTCCATCACCTTCGACTCCCTTGAACATCACCGCATATGTCTCCATATTGCACTCCTTCATAGCCTTCTCCAAATTCAGTGCAGAAACATTTTGCACCTTGACTTCCCTCCTTTGCCTATCAGTGGGCAAAGTCCAAGTTTGTGACTATCCAACTAGAACCACCTCTTCACAGAAGGGGACAACAATAGCCCTGTTGCCCTTCAAAAAATCATGTCCGATTATTATATCAAATTCTTTCATCTCCATCACTGTGAAGTCAAACTAACCCTTCGAGTCTTTTATCTGCATAGGCACTTCATGTGCCAAACCCACCACTTTAGCTCTAGACTTCACTGCCTTGACTTCCACATTCGAGGGGAGATCATCAGTCTAACCTCTTTTGCCAACCATGTCGTCATAAAGTTATGAGTGGCCCCCCATGTCCACCAGAGCTTGAATGGTCTTGCCATGAACCATCAAGTCTACGAAATCCAGACTGTTCATCCACGATTTCTTCATAACGTTTCCTTGCATACATGTCTGTTCTCTGCGTTCATCATCAAGCAACAACTTCATCACCTATGAACCTGCTCTAGTAACACCTGTCACGAAGTGCAGGTGTGTATCATCTTCATCATACACCGGCTTCACTCGTCGTGAACCTGCTCTGATACCACCTGTCACGAAGTGCAGGTGTGTATCATCTTCATCATACATCGGCTTCACTCATTGTGAACCTACTCTGATCCCACCTGTCACACCCCCAATTCTTTTCTCGTTAAATTGGCCAGGTGCTGCACCGCCTAAGTAACCAACATCATTCATTGTTAACTTACTTTATGAACTACACCTTCAACATTCATCATAAACATGAATTATTATATTAATGTGCGGAAACCATTAATAACAACATGATAGAACAAGCAGGAACACATCATATGCAAAAGAATGCTTTTATTATATATATATGAAGATTTTGTACAATGGTCGGGAGCTTGGTTCCACCGTCGTTTCACCCGGGTTGGGCGCCCACCCGTACAATAGCGCACGGTTGTCTCACCTCAACCTCAAACCAAAATACAATACAACATAACACAACCGAGTTTCTTGTCGAACGGGCGGGCGCACCCGTGCACGACCTGCGCTCAACACAATGCAAACTAGTTTACCGAACACTGGCGGGTGGACGCCTAGAACACCCTCCACCCGCACCTTCAACCACCCTCCCAAATCTCGTGCAGCCCGTGTACACCACCCGGCAGGCGGGCGCATCCCTTGCGCCTTTGCTGCAGCCCAGCACTTACTCGCACTTCTTGTTGAACGATCAAAGATGATGAGCGATGGCCAAAATGCCACACACCTTCGCCTTGTTTATACACTTCCTCGCGTGGCGGTCATGCCCTCGGCCATCCCTTCCACAAACTCCAACCAACGCGTCCTCAAACATAAGTGATGCTAACATATGGTCAGCTCGCCCTTTGTTTGCCTCGCTCCATGGTCGGCTCGCTTGGCAAGTCCTCCAACTCGCCATATAAATGACAGAGCACCAACTCGCCCTCATAACATGTTGCGCCCTTGCTTAGCTGTCGCACTTCCATGCCTTAGTCGCATCTTGTGGAGGAAGGAGTGTGCGCCTGGTCGCCCACGAACCACAGGACATTACACTATGTGCCTAGGTGCCCACAAGTTACATGACCCGACATGCTCGAACATGTTTCCATGGATACACGACTGGAATGAAGGCATGGCCAGAAGTGAAATGATCCGACGTGACCCACCCAAATGAAATTGGGGGTTTCCATGTGTACACTGTACGAATAAAGGCATGCCCATAAGTGGCATGACCCGACCCACCCGAATGGAATTTGGGTTGTCCATGGGTGCACCACGTGAACAAAGACACAATGAAGGGGTCGCAAATCAGGCCACATGAATAGGCACAAGGCACATGGGTGATCACAACTTAACATTTTTGGCTCAAGCCCATGCTCCTCAGTGCCCATAACCGATACAAACGGACAAGCCCGAACATGTTAACATGGGAGCACACCCCAAAGAAAAGGCATGCCCGCAAGTGACATGATCAGACCCACCCGAATGAAATTTTGGGTTTCCATGAGTGCAACACCCAAACAAAGTCACGCCCACAAGTGACACGACCTGATTTCATTTGGGGTTTCCATGGGCTCGACCTGAACTTGACGTATTTAGAATTCCAAGCGTATTCTTTGATATGCAATTTTGTGTATTGATCACCAAGGTTGAAATAATATTGGCTATGGATAAATAAAACATCACATGATAAATTTTAACCCATTTAACTTATGTGTCAATTACTTTTTATTCAATTAATTATATTATTCATTACATGTTTATAATATTCTATGGAATAAGAATGTTTGAGGACACTGCATATCTAGTCCAAGTAAATACTTGACATTACTGTACATAATATTAATCTTTCATAATTTTAAACGATACTAACATAAATAAATGTCACACAAATAAGCACTATCACCCCCCATACTACCAATATAATATGAAAATGACGTCAATAATTCCTAAAATTTATTAATGTTGTAAAACCATATTATCATATGAACACATTACAAGACAACAAAATTTAGAGATGAATATTCAATAAAATCAAGTTAATGGAGGAATGATGTTAATGAGCACGTCCTCCATTGGGGGAGAGAGCTAGGTCAACTCATCTCTCCACAGTGGACAAGAAATATTATGTAGAAACGAGTTAAAGATACCAGGGGCATGGAAAATATGATTACAATTCAACACTATTGTAGGTTCTCTCGAGAAAAAATCGAAAGAGTTCATGATAAATTGCACATAATAATGTCTCACTCTTAGCATCACGTGTGCCCCTGCCCCCCACTTTTAAGTGATATAAAGGTTTTTAGAACCGTTAACAATTGCGACAATAGCAACCAATGGACAAATGGTATGGAGCATGATATATTCAACTCTCAAGTCATGATGAAGATGAAAAATTTATCGCAGTAGTGTGAAGTAATTACAAGTATCTTTGTTCTCCTCCAATGCTTGCAAGATTCATTCATAGTTTTCAAAATTACAACTCTATACAATTTGTGGGCTCCAACATATCCATCCAAGTGACTCCAATCCATTATATTTTGGAACAAATTTTTCACATTTTTCACAGTTTAGGCGACCAATCTAATTCAGTGGACCCCATCGATACTCACCACCATGTAGGATTTCATCTAATTGACGTATGCTCTACTCGCCATTGATTTTCTTTTGATCACCTGAAAAATCTCGATATCAGAGGTCATCCGATAGTTGGCGTATCCACTTGTGAGACTTCTTCCATTACATTTGGCTCTGCGATCATGCTAACTGCAAGTATCTGTGAAGGGGATACCATGTGAATATTTTGCTGGCCTTGTAGATATTAATTAATCATGATAAGTGACTCTCTCGCCAGAACCCTAAAGTTTCTTTGTTCAACGTTGACATCATTGTCCACCAAACCAACGAAAGTTTCCATTTATCTTAGTTGACTAGGATAAGTAAAAAGATTGAGTTCGTGGTTGGTTTTGTTCGATACACTTTACATATGTTATTGGACAAAATATTACATATGTTAGTAATAAATGAATATTAAATTTTGGGTTTACAATGCTGTTGAGCTTATAATATTTATTTTTTAAATCTAATATTAATACATATGTTGATAATATTAATCGTTTAGGTTTATTAATTTCATTGGTTTATAATGTTAATGACAAGACTTTATAATATTAATCTTTTGAGTTTTTAATATTAATATCTTAGATTTATTAATCCCTTATATTTATAGTAAATCTTTTGGATTTGTAATAGTGATGATCTGCTTTGTGCCATAATATTAATCCTTGTAATTTCTAATATATATTATTATTAATAATATCCAAAATAATTAATATTTCATAAAATACTATATTATATTATATAATGATATTAATATTATCAACAATATAATATGATAATAATATTATTATTATAAACCTATGGGTTTAATATATATTTTTTATTGGTCTAACTCACAAAAATTTGAATTTGGGATCTTATGCTTTACATATTACTTCATAACAAGGTGATTACGAATCGAGCTACATCCTATGGGTCCCAAGGGATTAATATTGTAAACCCTTAGGATTAATTTTATACACCAAAAGAATATTATAAACTCTGGAGTTTATAAAATTAATAATATCAATATTGAACCTCAAAAACCACACCACATAAATCTTCAAAACATAATATCAATAATATTATCATATATATTATTGATAATAATAATAATAATATAATATAATTATTATTATTATAAATAATTTATAATTATTATCAAAAATATAATATAGTGATTATAATATTTTAGGAAATATTATTTAATTTTGTGAGATTAATATATATATAATATATATATATATATGTTGTTGAAGCATATTGTGGGAGTCCTTTTGATTCTGATCTCAAAAGGACTGATATATGTTGTCTCTTTCGAGTCTGATCTCTCGGGAGGCATGATGATGCCTATTGATGAAAAGGAGATTACTTTAAAACCTACAACACCTATAACCAAGAGATGCACTCATGGAAAAATGAGTTAGTTGAAGTAGATCAATTCATCAAGAAAAGCTAAAGAAATAACACTGACTAAGGAGGAGGATGGTGTAGTTATTAGGTACTAGGAGGAAATATATGCTCTGGAATTGTGCACTGCGTATTGTAAATAGATAGGGAGGAAGGTTGATGATTGAGAGTACACAATATGTATCCCCAGATGGGTAGAAGAGAGAATAAAATGCATAGTGTGTAGTCTCAAAGGCCAAGGTTGGACACTGAAGGCTAGATTTGTGCAATGCACAAAAAGGAAATTCAGTGATTGTGCACTACATAGTTTAGAGTCTAAGATATGAATTGATTCTTGAGGTTGCGAAATGCATAGTTGGGGAGGAAATAACTGCTTAAAGGATTGCATAGTTTTGCTAGACAGAAAGAAAAAATGAGATCTAAAGTTAGGGAAGGAATAAGTGTAGATTGGCCTTACTATGATTTATAACTATCAACAATATGGGCCAAAAAATATCATGAAAAAGGGAAAACATGCATGCAAGTATGAACAACATCAACTCTTGGTAGGAAAAAAGAAAGAATATGGTGCAACACTTATAAAAATTGAAAATGAACCAAGGAAATAATTGTTCAAGCTAATAATCATAGAAAATCCATCTACCATGAAAATAAACATGAGAAATAATAATCATAGAGATAAAGGTGACAAAAGTGACAAAAAGCATGAAAAAGTGGCACATGAGAAACTTGCCCAGAGAAGCCCTGCAAGCCATGTCCAAAGCTCCTTGATCTGTTGAGGAAAGCTAGATCTCAAATGTCAAGTGTGAAAATGAGCTCGAAAAGTGTCTATTATATAGATCTATCCCCCACGAGGTTGGATAGGGTTTATGACGTGCATTCCTAAAATCAAGGAGAAAGTGACCCTTGTCCTTAGATTGAAAATGGAAACTTTGTTGCACTTTTCCAACAGTGATTGCAAACTCCCTATTGTTTATCAATGCATACTTTCTTTCTCTAGGGAACTATGCAGTCTCAGTGGCAGAAGTGATTGCTCAATTACCAGGGACAAGGGATTGCACAATCCATTGACTCAATTAGTTCAACAGTATTAACTCTTAGTGAGTGATTGCGTAGTTTTCATCCTTAGTGGCTGCCAATCTCTTAGGGTTGCACAATTCTCATCTTCATAGGGTTGCATAGTTGAAATCCTCGAGGGTTTGTGCAGTCTTGAGTGGTATGGATTGTGTAATTCCTAGAGGGAATTACACAAGTTCTTGGGATTTGGGAGTAAGGGGAATGACTATCGTACATACATTCAAATGATTCAAATGAGCCTAAGAATGTTCTAGGATAATTATTTGCTAGCTACAATTTGGCACATTAATCATTTATATACACATTCTAATGGTGAGTCGATCACATAGAATTGTCTTAACCAATGTGAAAAATGTTTGGTGGAAATGATTGTACCACTAACAATTCTTTTGAGCATGTACAAGTTTTTTAGGTGTTTTCTTATCTCGTTTTCTAGGACTAGTATCGGCCTTTATTAATTAATGTGTGTACCTGGTACCTAGAACTTGTTATGTTCTTCCATGGAATCTTATTCTAGGAGCATAAAAGGGATAGGAATTTTCAGCAAGGGGCATGATAGGTCATGATTGTCAACTCTCTTTTAGCTATAAATATTAAGGTTAATGACTTGTTGCTATAGGGAGTAACAATAATTCAATTGAGATAAATGCATCCATTGTCTTATTCATCCATTCAAATTTAGTATTCTATTAGATTGGCCATTACAACCTCTCATTATACGAGAAGAGAAAATGTGGGAAGAAATATAAATTGTGATATATTAACATGTTAGTAATATGACAGAGATAATCCTTTGTTAGAAGACAATATAAATGGTTCCATTGATGAATAGATAGTTATGGAAAAGGGTTACTGATTATGCTTGGGAAAGAAGAATTGTACCCCTAATAATATGGATGGCTCATATAACGCAAGATGAGGGAAAATGAGGGTGAAGCATATATAAAACAAAGAGAGCACAAATACATTTAACAAACAACAAATATGGTTCTCAAATGATTCATCCTCATGGAATCATAGAATTTACTGCATCATTATCATATTATAAAATTTAATATATTTGCATACATGAAAATTGTCAGAGAATTTGAAGTGAAAGTATATATAGATATGTAAAATAACAAAAAATATTAACAACTTGAATAGATAATATACCAGAGTAGAGATAGGAAAAAACAAATATGCACCACTCAAATAGTAGCATCTTCGCAAAGTGATTACCAAAACTAGATGTTTGAACTACCTCTACTAAAAAAATTAGATTACATCAACTTCCAAAATTATATTCTATCATATTACAAGAAATAAATGTGTAGCTAGAATCCATATTCTTAGAGATATATGTCAAGATAGATGAAAAAAAGTACTAACAACAATATATTGATTATAAAGGAAGAGATGGTTTATAAAGGGTGATGAAAGTATTTCCATACGTAAGGATAGGCCTTCATTCATAAATACTATAAATGATTCAACCTGTACAAACATTTTACCATGAAAGATCTTACATCCAAATCATAGATGGACACTAGACCACTACAAATTCAAATAAGAAAATACCATTCTTAAAATCCTTGGAGTTAATGAAACCTAGAATAAGATGAAATAACACAAACATTATTTCTGTTTATGAAATAATGTTATGCCAACGATATATTATATTCTTTTGCATTAGTACATCAGCTATTTGTATATCTTAAGCTAAATAATCCAGTGAAATTATATTTCATACCTAGATATGACACAAGATCAGAAGTCAAAGTTTTTCACGTCCTCAAATCGTTGATAGGCTAAGGTAACGGTTTTTGAGGTAAAACTATGGATTACATGTAACACTAATACACAACGTTAAATCAATTGTTAATATTGATGCTCCTTTATGAAAGGAGTAAATAAACAAAAGTGGCTACGATAAAAGAGGGAACCATATAGTGCGGTGACAAAAATTAATTATCGAAATAATTTATAATATTTTTATTGTTAATAGATAACTGGTTTAAAATAATAACAATATTATATTATGATATTAATTTATATTTCTTTGATTTGAATTTTTAAATAAATAAATAAATATTAATTAAATTAAATTTTAATAAATTATTAAAAGAACCTTAAAGAAACTTCGCATACACAATATATTAAAATGAGATAAATAATTTAGATTTATTATTTTTAAAAATGTGTGAATAATGAAAATTAAATTATTAAACAAATATAAATATTTTAAAATTTCACATACGCAATAATATTAAAATGACATAATAATTTAAATTTATTATTTTTTAAAATTTGAATAATGAAATTAAAATTATTAAACAAATATAAATATTTTCAAATTATTTTTGATATAGAGTTTCATTATTATTTTATTTTTAAATTTTTTTACTAATTCTCTTATCGAAATACAAGTTGCACAAAAATCTATTTTCAGATCTAGATTGTTGTAATTAATAACATAGTCATTAAGGAGGGGGGTGCCTTTTCCACCACCACACATGTAATCACATGGATAGTATGTTAGGTGACAATGATGAACATAGAGGGCGACATGAGATGAGGTTGAAGAATGAAGAGGTGGTTGGCAATGAAATTATCGATAGATGGAAAGTGAACAGGGAACCTCTGGAAGATAAACAAGGGCTAAAAGACTCAGTTGTGGCCTCAATGAGGGGAGAAACATGATTTTTCTTTGTGGAATATTTCTGTGCATTCTCATTTCTCTGCTACTACTTTCAAGGCTATTAGAGGTGATTTTTCTCCACAGGAAATGAAGCTTTATCTTGACTACTTTCTCTCCCAATAGTGGGCCAGAGGTATTTGGTAGTTCTCTGAAAATTATTAAGGAGATTGAATAATAGAAATTGGAGTGTAATCATGTTCAAACAAATGTCCCTTGTTACTAGTAGCTTGGGTGCTAGGAGGGAGCACAATTGTAGACATTCTCAGAGTAGAACCAAAGAAGTTTAAGACTGAGGGTGAACTCCTCACATCATCCATAAGTTGACTAGTAGATAGAACATGCACACATTTGGATCCCTAACATGCTATCAACAAATGGGAGTTCCAAATTAGAGATGAGATGGATCCCAGTAAGCAAGAATTGCTAATAGAATTAGGAGATACTATTCCATATCTAGGACAAACTCATGGTCACTGTTACTTATTCCTACCAAATTTGTATGTCTATTTTATGATGAAAACTCTTCTGGTGGAGGCCTTGATGTCCCCACTTGTTGGTTTCCCAAGATACACTGAGGAATTTTATGCCATGCATAGGGAAATCCAACTAATCCAACATCAAAACCAATAGTAGAATGTTTGGTTGACTCACATCTAAAGACACATTCCATGCTTGTTGCCGATAGAGAAATACAGATCCAGCACAAAGGATCCAATCCCCATAGAATATTCTATGATTAGACTATTTTGTATGTATCAGTAAGTTTTTTTGACATTTTGAGTAAGATAGTAGGCACTAGAGGTTATAAAGACAATCTTGTTTATTTAGATCTCTTGGGAAAACTCAGAAAATTTATATTTTGAACTAGTTATAACTCAACCAAGTGGTCAATGAACTTGGTTTCCAAATGGGTAGGTTGACACCATATGGTTATGGATGCTCATGATGTATTACATGTTTCAATTTGAAGAAATAGAAAGGTACAATCTCAACTTACGAAAAAAATTAAACAATGAAAACATAATCTGTATGCAATCTTTTATTTGTCATTTTATACATTCTATTAGTAATTAGTATTTACCGCCACATATGTTTTATTGTCATTTAGAAGGACAAAATACTACCTCGGAGAATTTTTATGGAACATAGATCTTAGATCATGCATCAAGTCATGTTCATTGTGTCAAGATGTGCTCTCCAACCTAGTATGGAAGAGATATTATAAGTTTATTTTATGTTATGTAAACATATTGGAACTACATAAAAAGAAAAAGAAAATTAATAATTATAATATCAATTATTAATAATTAAAAAATCCTAGCTGCTTCTTAATTTTGGTGCTACCAATGGTCGAGAGGGATCGAATTCCTTGAGGTGAAATCCTCTTTTAGAGTGAAAAGCTATTGATCCCTTCAAGAGTTTAATGAGGTGTCATTTTGCCTCAAGAAACAATATAGATTTCAGTATGATTTTGATAAAATCTAGTGGAAATTTTTGGAAATTCAAATTACTATTGTCAAACTTTATGGAGTGTTTAACTGCATTAGATGTTTGATCTACCTCTTCTTCTAAAATGGGATTCCATCAGCGTCTAAAATTATATTTCATCCTATTAATGGAAAATCAATGTCCAAAATATACAATCCTAAAGACATATGTAGAGAGGGATGAAAAAAGTGGTAAAACAACAAAGTAGTGGTGAGAATGAAAAAAGTGGTTAATAAAGAGTGATGACGGTTTTATAGGCTTTTAATTCTAGATGTAAAGGATAAACATTCATTGTTAAATAGTATATATGATCAAACATGTAAAAACATTGTAATATGAAAGACCTTTCATCCAAATCATACTTGGGCATTAGACCACTCCAAACTAAAAAAAAAGAAAAACATAATTTTCAAATCCTTGAAGTAAATAAAACTTAGAATGGGATGAAACTAAGATAAAAGCATTACATTTTTATGACATAATGTTAGGCCAATGCTATATTTATGTCGTAAGGCACAAGGTGTTCGCTCTGAAAACAACTCCTTCCCATGCCACTTATGGAGTTGTGGCACATTGATTTTGATGTTAGACGATTGAAATACTGTATGCCATCTAATTGAAAACATGTATGGATTAGTTACAATCAATCAGATAGTCAATTATAATTCATTCCTGATGGACTCAACCATCGTTTGAAACACTACCCTCGCAATCACATACCCAGGATTTTTGTTTTATTTAAGAAAATTTGTAAGCATCTTGCTTTGAATTAGGTATTCCACTCTTTACGGAATTGATCGTGATGCAGTAACCAAATTCGTCCTGAATCCTTCTAGAATTCTACTAATAAATATAGCATTTGTTTAGAAATATAATTAGCATTTGTATAGAATTATTTTCCAATTACCAAGTTCCACAAGCTTTAGATGTGCTTTGATTCGATGAATGTTAACATGGACCAGAGCTTCTAGTTATGTATTACATTTTTGCTTAATTTTGCATTAATTATGGTAGACACATTGAAGATTTCATTTGAATTCGGCTCTGGATCTTGTCCACTGAAGATAAGTTAAGAGCTAGAATCTCATTCATGGATGGTTCACCAATTTTTCTAGGCAGAAAAATCTCACTGTCGTAAAAGCAACAACGAAACATGGACATAGATAGGAGCCCAACCATTCAACAATTATAATGTGAGCCCTCAAAGTTTGGTGTCATATTCCAGCATTTGCCTCATAATTGGAAACCTAAGAACCTTTGAGAGCAGGGTGGATTCGTGTGACATGAAGTCGAACTGCAACACATCTAGCCCCAGAGGTAAAGGAGGTTTCAACACCTTTTACCAACATACACTGGAAAACGGATCGGGGATAGCCATGAAGAGATTAAAGTACTTTGCTAAGATAAAAGTAGGTGTATATTTGAGCCATGAACTGCATGACAATAGAAATGCAAAGCACCATAGCCTCCATCATCCCAAAGGATACTGCATCAAATTCAACGAAGATGGAAAGATTAGCGTGAAACTTCTATTTTATGATTTAATGGAAAATGATAGTCTGGATCACTGCCTCTTCAATTTCAAAATATCAACTTCCATGTCATGATCCGAGTGGTTCAAAATTGTAGTGGGCATATCCAAGGGTTGAGTTATCTCCACGAATTTTACAAGTCGGCTATGATTCATAGGGACATAAAGGTTGCCAAGGTGTTGCTGAACACCCATCTCAATGCTATTGCCACAGACTTTGGTCTATCCAAGTTGAAGAAGGAAGAAGAGGAGAAAGCTAGTACAACACTCGGACTGTAGGGACTCTTGGCTACGTTGCCCCAAAATATACCCTCTCCAGCCATTTGACCATGAAAGGTGCTATATTTCTCAAAATTTTCAAGTATCTATATCCATTATCCTTTGAAATTTTCGATATTTTATGAAATCTTCTATTTAACTTCTCTACCTAAGAGGCATCCTAAGGAAACTGCTTCGAAATTCATTTGATCAACCTATTTAATTGGTGTATAGGCAAAAATATTCTATTTTATTGAGTTCTTGAAGTGTTTCTATTTGTTTCATCATGTAGATGATGTTAATTTTTGTGCATGAAGAATTCACCATCTTTTTCAAATTGAATGCATTAGTATATATATACTTGATTTGTGGATATTTGGGTATTATGGGCATCTTTGCCTATTCTATATGGGGAAAATTGGATAAGCTAATTTTATTTTTTCTACTTTTGTGTTCAGGTTAAAATTGTGCCATTAGTTGTTGGAGAAAGTATCAATTTGATTGAAGAGAAAAGTAAAGTACAGAATGGCCTACAGGATATCAGGTGCCCAATGGAGCTTCTTCCTTTGTCCACAACTCATATGAAAATTTGTACAAACTATGTCATGCTTAGAAGATGTTCAACCCATCTATCTCAGTGAAAATCTCTACTTTTGGTAGAATCCTAACACTCCTCAAACCGTGTATTAAAATGTTCATTTTTTGACATTAATAAGTGGTAAAAATACAAGTGATTCAACCTTGAAATGTACACTACAAAGTCAAAAGAGATCATTCTTCCAAATAAAATACATGAAAATTCCAAAAGTTCAAAATCATATATTTGAGCACATATCAAGATGCTTTCTATTTAACTCAAGAACCAACAAAAAAATAAAAATAAATCTTAATCACACCATAATCCAAAACCATCAATGTGTATTGATATAAACGAGTAATTATTGGAGCCATTAAGTGTCTAAAATACAACAATTTCGAAAACCACAAAAAATTGAAACTACAAGTCTTGAAACCAAAATTCTTCCTCATGAAACCCAATCTTGAAGTAATTTCAATATTGGAACTAAATTTTACACTTCTTCCCTCCAACACCTCGATCATAGCATTTTGTCTTGATTATTCCAAGCTTGTTTTCTTTTAACCAATGATTTAGTACTTTTTTAAATTGAAGTACGTAGAAATTGTATTAAAAGAAATATAATAGCAAATCATGCAATGTGTCAATACAATTCATTAGGAGACTTTAATTCTAAGATTTCAAAATTTTCAAATGAGCAAGGGCCCTACCTACACCTTCTTAGGCTACTACAAGTTTCTTCAAAAATCTATTAATGTTATCATTATAGATTATAACAAATTATGCTAGGAAAAGTTTCATTTTGCAAAACATAAACCTAGTAACTGACTAAAATCATACCCAATGTAGGCATCCTAATTGTCGTCTTCTTTAGATTCAACAATTTCTTCAACGAAATCCATATCTCCTTAGATCTACTAGATTGGGCCTTCCTCCATTATTACTTCTGTGAGTGATCCAAATGAAGTTTTTGGAGGAGAGATCGCGGGATTAGAGCTTCTAATTGTATCCATAATCAATTGGACATGGAAGTTGAGTTATGTTATACTATAAGGTTTTCAAGTAGAACACCTTATGTTGCCACTCTTTCCTCTAATTATGTGTTGCTAGCCATGAAAACATTGAGCTAGGACTAGACATTATTATTAATGTTAGGAATTATGGTCTAGAGATCTCTATTTGAAGCACCACCCTCCTAGCTATTGTACAAACATATGTAGAGTCACGTGGAGAATAATGGCTTAGGTGATTATGTCCTTCCATGATGGCAAGAAATAGGCCCAAAGCATTGGCTTCCTTATGAATATGAGAAGATAACAAATCAAGATGCCAAGAGAAAAAGAGAAATAGTCCTAAAGCATTGGATTCCTTATATATATATGACAAGAGAACAACTCAAAGTTCCAAGACCAAAATAGCTTGAGATGCTTAGATTACTAAAGTCAACGAGTTCATTAAGTAAAGCATAAAATAATTGCCTTCTTGACATGTAATAACATCAAACACTAAAAAAATGCCATAAATTATAGGAGACACCTCACTCTTTTGAGTTTTATCAATATCAACTATAGAAATTAGCTCAATCTCCCGTCATTTTTTTTTAATAAATCATAACCTCTACCTTCTACAAATAATTTTTCACGAGATGTGCCTCTACATGATTTAACGCACTACACACAGTGATAACACAAAATAGAGTAGGACCTTGTAAACCAAGGTTTATCCCACCTTCCTTGTGGAAACCCACCATAGTGCCCAAAATGAGTCTCCTCTTCCAAACAATGAGAACATCAAATGAAGCTACAATGGGGCTACAAGAAATTATACTCCATTACATATGGCTTGATGTTACTTTCCACTTGTATTGAAATTCGAATTGCATGTCTTTCTTAAATTTATTGATATAATCATTCATGGAAGATGATTGGTAAATGAACCCCTCCACTCAATTTTAGTTAGAAGTCCTTGATTTCTAAGTGTTGCATTATTTCCCTTTATGATTTATTTAGAGTTGATATTTTAGTGAATGTGTGTTGGAAGAATTTTTTAGCCAAGGTGATCAAAAAAGTATTTATACAAGTAATGGACTTAGTATGTTGCATCATAAGAACAAATAATAAAAAAAGTGTGAAAAAAAAAAATTACCAAGCAAAAATGACACACTGAATAATGAATCAAGTATACTTTTATTAATCCAATGGTAACATAAAATGGAATTTTTAAACACCAAGAATAAGAAAAAAGCATTGGGATCCTCCTCCTCAAGTCGTTCCCTAATGATTTTGTTTCTCTCTCTCACACCCCTCCCCTACACGCACACAAAAAATTCAATAATTTTCAAGAAGGTGGAACTCAAGAATTAAAGTACTATCATAAAAATACCTATGGAATCTGATGAACACTTTGGAAATGCGCAGCCTTACAACATATTGTTGTCTTTGGTTTTGTTGCAAACATTCTTGTGAGTACACAAGAACAGAGTCTTTATAAAAATTTTAGTAAGGTCAAGCCTTAGAATTGGCATACAAAGACTACTATGGCTACTTACTTTGCACAAAAATTTTCAGGCACTGCAATGATTTCTTTTAATCAAATCACTCGTTGGGAAAGTGTTGGAGTTAGAACAAATGGAGAGGTTGTTGTTGTGGTTGTCAATAATGATGTTTTCATTTAGGGTTGCCTCGAAAGATGACTATGTCGCATATATGGGAATGTCATCAAGGAGAGGAGCATTTGTTACCTTGGATTAGTTATTTGATGGGCTTTCTTACGTCATTTATAGTACTTCTTGTTGGGTAGCCATTATGGAGAGCCAATACATAGGTGCTAAAAATTTTTACAGAGGATATTTTTGCATCAGTCAGATGAGGTAATGACCCAACCCATAGACCCACAAGATGAGGATTTCCTTGAATGAACAAAAGAGAATTGTAAATACTTCACATTGAATCTAGAGCGAATTTGTGCATATGTGAGATGCATAACTCTAGTGCATTCTTAATTTTCTTAATATCTAGTTATACCATGACCAATTGAATCTAATTATTTCAATGCAAACATGAATTTGTAACTGGAAGCAGACTGTGCATACTTAAGGGTAAAGTGATAGTATTTTCTACTTGTGCTATATCTTTGGGAGAATTGCATTTATTATGAAATTGAAATTCATGTGTTGTCAACAATAGAAAAGAAGAAAATATGTAGAGGCCAAAATAGCATGAGTTATATCAATTCAATGACCCATTTCACAGGACCCTATGAATGTTGTTCTGTTGGTTACACGGGATATAACCAACTTTCAAGGCCAGAATTTATTTGAATCTTTGTAATCCATGTAAACTTGGTATTCTATGAATGGAGGATGTAATGTAATCAATGTTTTTCTCGAGCAGAAAGAAAAGACAATAGAGAAAATATTCCTTACCTTTGGGTTTCAAAATCACAACTTACCATTAAGAAGGTCAGCCAACTTTCCATTCTTTTGATAATCATATGAAAGAAGATTCTCTCTTATTGCTTCATAAATTGCTCTAAGAGGGACTATATTTTCATGCCTACCAAAGGTGACCAAAATCCTTAATTACAGACTAGAGTTTTTATCAATCCTTGCAAGTCCCTTCAACTCCTTTTTAGTAATTGCAAGTCCCTTCCTTGAGTATTAAGCACATCATCCATCGTGAGATTCTCCCCACCTTTAAAAACCATCAGTCTTCCCTCCCCTGTTTCTTCATCTTCAAATTCATTCACAGAAGGGTCCCCTCCTCCTCCTAGTACTTTCATATTGTGGGCACTTCTAGTGCCTATCAACAAGGACACACACACAAAAATGGTTGTCACCAACGCAATAAAAATTATTGTAACTGGCACATGGCGCAGTCTGGGATGCCTCTGGACTTGATTTCATGCTCAATTTCTCAGATTCTACTATAATGGCATTCTTTAAAGATAATCATACATGTTTCAATTTATTTTTTTATGTCGTATTATAGCTTTATCTCGGTACTTTATTTACATCCTATTTACTCAAGGGTTGAGATCCTCCTTTAGGTAAGAAGGCAATTACTACTAACTATATCTGGAGCTCTACCTGGGCTTTCATTGTTAAATTATGTACGTGTTTCCATCCATTGCATTTTCTGTTTATTCCCATGTTCATAGCTGATGTCATGCATTTGTTGCTTATAGTTGTTGCGCTGTCTTGCACCATTGCATATTGGTTCAAATTATTTGGTAAAATCATAAAAATCAAATGGCATTCTATCAAAAATGGTAAAAGAGGGTTTTTGTATTTTACATTTAAATTTTCCTTCCAACATTTTCATGAATAATGAATGTGTAATAAGAGATAGATATCTTAATGAGGTTTGTTATGACATGCCTCGTATAGCCTTTCATAGGATTTTTTTATCTAAACTAGCAGCCTATGGGTGCATATTTTTCATTTTAGCTTTCTAATTTTAATTTTGGTTTCCTTTGCATAAGTTTGATATCTACTTGTCAAACTCTATGTACTGGCTTCAGTTTTGAACTTTTGATTTTAGTGTTTTAACCTATGCAAATTGTATGTGTATATCATATAGGCTATGGTTTTGATTTCATCTCAAACTGGGCTTAATTTTGTTTACAACATTGCATCTTTCTAGGTGCATATCAAGTTGAATTTGGTTTTGATTTCAAGATCCCCACACATATAAATATTGCACTATAACTCAACATAATTTCTACATCAAATATATGGATGCTTATGTAGTCAATGTGTTGTGTCCTTATGTGAATATACTCTATATAGTATGTATAATGATCTTTGGCTACAAAGAAAAACAATTTATTTGTCCAAACAATTCTCCAAACCTAAAATTTCCTTTTAATAAAAGAATTCATATTTATAATTTAAATATTCAATTAAATGACATAACATATCACATCTTCTTACTTTTATGTTACTCTTTCCTATGCTACAACCTTACATCGTTTCCTTTGCAACATTTGATAGAATTACTAATATATTCTTTTATACATCACCTATTTGTATGTCATAAACTAAATATTTCACTAAAATTATCTTTCATACTATTCACTGTGCTAAAAATCTTTGATAGACAAAGGTAACAGTTTTTGAAGTAAAACCATGGATTACATGCAACTGTAATACAAAATGTTAAATCAAATTTTAATAGTCATACTCCTTTAGGAAATGAGTAAATAAACAAAAGTGGTTAGGATAAAAAAGGGAACTATACATGGTGGTGACAAAAATAAATTGTCAATTTTTTTATAATATTTTTATGGTTAACAAATAACGATATTATTAAAATAATGATTTTTTAAAATAGTAAAAATATTATATTACGATATAATTTAGTTACATATTACTCATTTGAATTTTTAAATAAATAGATAAATATTTAAGTGAAATAATATTTATTAAATTATTAAATAAATTAAATGCAAAATAAATTTAAATGATATAAGTAATTTAAATTTATTATTGTAAAAAATTGTAATAATGAAAATTAAAATTTATTAAATAAATAAAAATATTCACTATCATTTCTCATAAGTTTTTATTATTATTTTATTTTAAAATTTTCAAAACAATAAAAACTTAATCTATATACACTATTTTTTCCTCATTTTAGATGTTCTATTAGTAATGGGTATGGGAGGCCACATCTTTGTTATTTTCATTTGGAATGACCAAATACCACCTAGTTATATTTTTATCGAACGTAGAACTTAGATCATGTCGCATGTCATGTTCACGAGAGGATCCAGATTATTGCTAATGATGATATCATTGATTTACCATTTGGATAAACCTTATTGTGCATTGCCTATTTATTTAAAGTTGGCTTCGTTTGTTAATTTTTTTTTTAATTCAAAATTCTTAATCTAAGGAATTAAGCTCAAACAAATAAGTTTGAGCTTTACGTGACCTTCTAATTTCCTCTCTATATGTGCCTCTATGGTCCACCAAACAGTGCTTTGCAATGCTATGCACTATTATCCAGCATCAATATATAGACCAACGGAGAAAAAAAATGTTAACATTTTTAAGAGGTATATTCTAAAAAAAAATCATATTAGATTTTATCTTATTGAAATTTTTCTATATTTTGAATTCAAATTTGGCAACTATGTTTTTTGAGTAACTGGAGAAGATTATGATCTTTTCCTCCATTTTTTTTAATTTCTAAAATTTAATTTTTAAATTAAGTTTCTCATAAATTTTCAATTTTTGTGATGTTCGTCGTGAATATGGCCTCCGTTTTAGACTGAATAATGAATGCATTTGTGTGCTAATTCAAATGGAATTTTTAGACAACATTGTTTGAAGAGATTAAGACTTTTTCTTGTGAAGTTATTTTTATGTTTATTTCAAAAATATTGTTCCGAAAATTGCACAGTAACTTCATGTCTTGAACTGTCTCTGAGAAATGTGTAGTTATGACTAGTCGCTACCCACAGCCCGACATGCCTTGCTCTAGAAAATTGCACAAAATTTTGTGCCAGTGTCCCTTGTTGCCCACCTCTATCTCCTGCCTAAAATTTGCACAAATTCTCAGCTGAATCCCGAGTCACCTTTTCAGTACTCACCTTGAAAAATGCGCAGAATTGTCGAGAAGTTTGTCGATACACCGTCTGCTGTCTTCCTCACAAGAATTGTGCAATTCTGTCCAGTTGGGTTCCACCTTGCAACTCTCACTTATGTCCCTAATTCCACAGTTTTTCCTCCCTGAGACCTTTGCAGAATTTTTCCTGACAAAACTCTGGAGCCTCTCATCCCAGCCTCAGATATGCTCTATGTAGTTTATGTGTCCTCTCCTCCCTCCGAGTCACCTGGACCCAAAACTGAAAATAATGCATCATGTAAGACTAGGTGATTTTGGATTTGTTGTCGTCCCATCATGGGTGAATTGCAAGAATAGGTACATTGATGTAACATGGCACGAAAATGAACGAGATGAAGAAGTGCATACTAGAATACTTGCTCATAGTTGAATGAAGGTACCAAGCACACATAACAGCAAGTGAAAATGATACATGTTTCTGAACAATCAAGAAAAGACCAAGACCATCGAAAACGTCGCAACACTTTTCCATGCAGAAATGAATAAAACACACTGAGAGCACATCCATCACTCAGCAGTAGAGGAGCTCGATATGGACACCACAATTAGTCAGTACATGTCAGCAGTGTCATGTCGAGTTATGTCATGAGTTGTCTTAGCCACATCATTGCTATGGGCCAGACTTGTTGTAATCAAATGTGATGTAATGTGAAAGCCTAAGAGATGCACATATGATGTTGAAGAGTCACATCAATTGAAAAGTCATAGGAAGTTGAACAATCATGAGGGAAGCCCAAGAGTCACAACGGTCAAGAATCACCCCTAGCTATATATACCACCTCATTGTATAAGAAAATGACCTTTTACCTTGGATCCTCCCACATAGCCTTGAGAGTCTGTAGTCTATTCTTTGATGATCAAGGAGTGGATACAATGTCCCACTACTGGGGCTAGTGATGTATGGTTTACAAATGGGTGATGGAACTTTTGCTAAATTCATAAGCTTGTCTCAGGCCATCACATTTTCATGCATGTTTTATATCTGTTTATAGGACTATTCTTTAAATGTTTGTAATGCATGTTGTCTTAACCTATACTTGGAGAGTTGAACTACTTATGTTATGTTAGTACTTACCTTGTTGAATATGTCCCTATACTACAAGTGTAACCCCTTATTGTTATTAGTACAACCCCCTTATTATATTGTTGTGCCCATGTAGTCCCATATTGTTATTAATGTGCCCCATAGAAGCCCACTATTGTTAATTCCTTACATTATTACTGTTATGTCGGCTCTGATTATATTATGACCCCTTAGAATCCTATATATAGAAAGAAGGTCTTGTCATTTGCATCATCAAATAATTGTTCATTTGTGTAATGTAAAGGAGGTTGCCCCCTCGAAGATGCTGAATTCTAAGGCGTTGATCTATCTTTTTGTGAGCTATTTTCATAAAATTTGGTATCAGAGCTTTGGATTATAAGGTTTTTGTTGCTCTAAACAGGTCATTGTGGCATTTTTTCTATAAATTTTGTTTTGCAATGTTTCAAAATCTAAAAAGAAAACACATTTGAGACGAAATCTCGTTGAACATTGTGCTCAAATTTTAGAGCTTTTCTCGCTATATTTTCAGAGACATGATTTGAGGAAGTTATATTTTTTGCAAGCTCTAGAATTTCATCTAAAATAGGTCATCGTGGAATTTTCCCTATAACATTTTTGCTACGAAGTTTCAGAAGCTAAAACAAAAACCACTTGAGAAGAAATCGGTGTGAACCTCGGGTCCAAATTGTAGATCTTGTCTCTCTATAGTTTCAGATATATGATCTGAGGAAGTTTGTGTTTTTCCAAACTCCTGAATTACATTTTAAACAGGTGACCTTAGGAAAATTGTCATAACTTTCTCTCTGAGTATCAGATTGCAATTTCGTAAGAAGTTACAGAAATAGGATGGACTGTAGTTTTTTGTGCATAGTTTTTAGATCCATAGGTTGAAACAGTGACATGTGGCACATCGTACAAGTTCACTCTACTAAAACATTATATAGTTAGGTCATCTTAGGAGATTATGCATAAATCTTTCTTTGAGAATCAAATTCTCATCAGATTTGTGAGGTTAGAAAGAGGACTCAGAGGGCTACTGCAAGAGACAAATTCAGAACTTTGAGATCTGAAAGTACAAAGTTACAGTCATTTCAAGATCAAGTTCCTGAAATCAAGAAAAGGCAGTATGAGGAAGTTTGATGGAAAGGATCCAGTAAATTGGATACTAGAGATGGAGCAATATTTTGATCTACATGGTGTACCACTGTTACAAACGGTATGTATTGCATCTTCATATTTAGAACCGGATCAATTTTTATGGTATAAAGGGATTTTCTCTCATAAACAAATTGTTACGTGGTAAATTTTCATAGAATAAATGATAGCACATTATGAGGATACAAAGAGCAACACCTTCTTTAGAGCAACACCACAACAATTAGAAGAAAAAATAGAAAAATGGCTTTCTTACAAAGTGGAAAGAAAAATTATGGCAACAAGGAAGTCTACCCCTCACAACTATAAATATGGAAGTGTTGTTGCTTCTAACCTTCCACAACCTATAAGGGTTACACCACTACAATTGGAAGAAAAAAGAGAAAAAGGGCTTTGTTACAATTGTGATAACAAATACATTAAAGGTCATAAGTGTGACGAGAAAAAATTATTTTACATTGATTATGGATAGGAGGAAGAAAAGGATCAAGAAATATCAAAATAAGAGTATATAGACTAGGAACAACCCCACAGAAAGAAGAAATGAATCCTTAAAGCATTGGAAAGAAGTACCACTCCTAAAACTCTCAAGATAGAAGGACATATCAAGAAGAAAAAGGTTCAAGAAGTGAAAGATCACATCGAGAAAGAAGAAATGAATCCAACAATATCTTGTAATGCATTGGACGGAATTACCACTCTTGAAACTATCAATATAGAAGGACATATCAAGAAAAAAATGTTCAAGAATTGAAAGATCACTTCAAGTCTTAAGAAATCAATCGAACCATATCTTGTAATGAATTGGAAGAAATTACAACTCCTCAAACTATTAAGATAGAAGGACATATCAAGAATAAAAAGGTAAGAGTGTTGATTGATTTGAGTAGTACCCATAATTTTATTGATTGTAATATAGCCAAGGAATTGCATTACTTCCTATATCCAACACCGGAGAGTCAAGTGATGGTTGCAAGTGGAGGAACTATAAATTTCTCTAGAAAATGCCATAATATCAAGCTATCCATCGGAGAATATGTATTAAATAGCCTAATGTCTTCCATTCCAATGGGTGGTGTTCATGTTTTACTAGGCGTCCAATGGCTATAATCTTTGGGTATGATGACTTTTAATTTTCAAGAACTTTTCTTGAAATTTTTTTGGGAAGGAAAGGATGTTGAATTGAGGGGTATCAAAGGAAAACCTTGAAAGATAATCAACTCTAATAGCATGATAATGCTTCTAAATAAATAACAATGTGGTGTGATTGCACAATTATGTTCGCTAGAGGATCCCACATTGAAATCATGTATTTCTCTAGATCTCCAAAACATTCTAGACAATCATTCCAAGGTATTTGAGACTCCTAAAAGCCTCCCACATATTCGTGATCATGATCATGCTATTCACTTGATTCCATGATGTGTTTGTCCATGCATGAGGTCTTACATTTATCCATATGCCCAAAGGAGTGGGAACTCATTCAAAAGTTGTTGAAGATCCTAGCTCAAACAGTATTGCGAGAACTTGATAAGGAAAAATAATATTGGAACACGAAGCAATCATAGAACTGAGAAATCGAAAGCTATGAAATAGATCAATTTCAGAGTATCTTATCAAGTTGAATAACTTACCCACTGAAGATTCCACATGGGAGGAGAAGAATTTATATAGAAGCATCAAGAACTACTCAAGCATTGACGACAACACTTTTTGAATGAGAGGGGCATGTTAGGTCCCCATATTGTTATTATTGTGGCCCATAGAAGCCCTATTGCTATTATTGTGCTCCTACATTATTATTGTTATATCGGCTCTGATTATATTATGACCCCTTAGACTCCTATATATAGACATAATAATAGGGATGAAAAATTCTACTAGAAAGTAAATATAACATTAAAAAAAACAATAGTGTGATAATATTATTCATATTATTAATATGTGATATTATTCCATACCTCATATATTAATATTACTTGATAACAAGGGGATCACAAATTGAGCTACACCCCACACCCCATGGGCCACAAATGGGGTTATCACTATTACAAACTCAAGTGATGAATATTGTAGACACTTAGAATTTATTTTATAAAGCAAAGGAATATTATAAATCCCTGAGTTTATAAAATTAATAATATTATCATATTATATTACTAATAATATCAATATCATTGAATTTAGGCTGCCGTGATCCATATCAAGCTTATTGAGAAGTGTTTCGGAGAAAATCACATCAAAATTCATTTGTCGATGGGTTTCAAACTAGTAAGTGTGGTTCATCGTCACCTCGTCTTAATGATGAACCACACTTACTCACTCGAAACACACTGACAAATAATTTTGAAGTGATTTTCTCTGAAAACGCTTCTCAATAATATCAATATTATTATAATAGAATAATTATTATTATAAATAATTGTGATAATTATTTTTTTTCTTTTCTGTGCAAAGACTACTCTACTTTATATTAAAAAAACTGTAAAAAATATGTACAAGAGGTTTGAACCTCTGAGAGTGACCTGGCAACTCTCTTTCAAAATTTTAACAAAATTATCTGTTCCACTGTTTGTAAGGAACCTTATACAAATTGTAGCAAAGGGCAGACTTAAAAAGCACTAGGAGAAGATTTTACAGGTCAGAAGACCTGCCGGAGTACTTGACATAAGCAGAGAAACGAAAGAAGATTTGTGGACTTGCCTTTGTTTGCTAGAATTATCGCCAACCGCTGAACGCCGAACCATAATAACTGAACAAGTAAAGCCGAATCATAGAAACCAAGCCAGAATAGCAAGAGACCAAAACAGAGCAGGAAAACTGACCAATCGAAACAGAGCAATTTACTTGATATTTTCTGATCCTTGCCCGGTTTCCTCGTCAAGGGGCTCCCAGGTGATCTCCACGCCATCGTGGACATCTTCAAGCTTCATTCCCGGCGGCAGATTGGGATACAACAGGTTCGCAAAGGAATTATCAGGCTTCTTGTTCATGGTTTGCTTCTGGGGTAGAGGTTTGCCTAATATCTTCCATCTCCTGAGGTGTCTCTGCCTTTTCCTGTGCCATATCCAAATTGTTCTTGTCCTTCATGCTCCCAATTTCCTGAAGCACCTCTGCCTGCTCCTCTGTATGAGCGAAAGTGATCTCTTCCTCAATTTTTCTCTGCGACGAAGGGGCATAGGAACTGTCTTCCATCCACCTGCTCGGCGAGGAGTTGTTCGAAGGAGAAGGTGAATGTTCCTTAGAATGTTCCTTCAGACTAACCTCTTCCTCGTCTTCTTCCGAGAAGATGACCGTCACAAGAGCCGAAATGAATGGTTTGTTTGTTCGACGGCGAAATTGGAACCTTGCAGATTGCACTGTGTTACTGATGGAGTGTCCAGAATCGTCAGATCTAGTCGAAGGGGGTGACGCAAAGGCGAGAGGCGAAACACGGCGAGGGCTATGACTGCCTCTCCCTCCAAAACCTCCAAGTTGCCCATAATTACGCCCACGCCGAGGAGTGGCCCTTAAGCGCGGAGACATGTGATTACTCTGATCAGAGGCGAGAAAACTTGAAGTCAATGGTTGCCCTGAATCGGCCTGAAGACTGGTTAGCACCCAGAAAGAATCCCAAATAGCCACAATTTTGAGAAACTTGGATTCGTCAACCGGGAAAACGTTGCAACCACAGTGCGGCTCCTCCACTGAGCGAATCCCTCTCTCAGTCCCAACTGCTACATTCTGAGAGGTCGTAACGACAGGAGCATACACGGGTTTAAGAAAAACTACATGGAAAGGCCTGTTCTTACCATAGCCACCTTCCTCATTCCTCCACAGACTAGCCCTCACGCTCTCAGCCTGCAACCAAATCTGAACCGGGGAGAATGTTCTGGTAGCGCGATCCTCCATCCTGTAATTACAACAACGCTTGCCTTGGGACAGCAGTTGCATTGAATGGCAATGAATGCCTTTCAATTCCGACGGCTTAAAACCTTTCATCTCCTTCCTGTTCAGCTGCCCGCTATCCTCTCCGCGTGGCAAGCTCTTAATTCCTATTCAATGCGCTTTGAACACCCGCATCTCGGTAATAATTGTGATAATTATTATCAAAACTATAATATAATAATTATAATATTTGATGAAATATTAATTTTTTTGTGATATTATTATTATAAATATATATTTATTAATATCAATATTAATTTTATTTTTAATCACTGATGATGCATATCTGCTTATATCAACCATATTTATTAATGTGCTTCTGCATGTAATTCATATATTTCTATCAACATATATGAACCACATTTATTCATACAATTATAGTAAACAATATTAATCCTTTGTGTTTTTAGGTTTTTAGTATAAATCCATTGCATTTATTAGTGTGATGGGTTTATCATATTAAATTTGGAGGTCTCATAGACAAATTTGGTATATGGCTTGGTAAGCTTAAAATTGGGTAATAATAATATTTCTCATAATGTTTATATCCCAAGGGTTTAAGATTAAGTCTATAGTATATTAATCCATAGGGTTTATTAATTTTAAGGTATATATTTATAAGATTTAATATTTATCCTCAAATTTAATGTTATTCCATTGTGTACAATCCCTTGGTTTAATACTATTAATCCATGGCGTTTATTAATTCTTTACATTTTTAATATTAATCATAAAAGTCATAATAATTAATCTTATGATTTAATATTTATTTTTACAATTTATAATATTTATTTATCTTTTATATCTCTGGGTTTTGTTAATCTCTTTGATTTATAATATTCCTCACATGAATTTACAGTATCAATCTATTTAATTTACCATGTTTATTCATTTACGTACCCTATTTATAACAATTATTAATTATTAATAAATAAAATTATAATTTATTAATACTTATTAATTTTTAATATTTTTATTTATATTATTTATTAATTAATAGTCATAATATTAAATTTATTTTTATATCAATTAACATTACTAGTCATATTAATTAATACTATAATTATAATAATCATAATTATAAGAAACTTTAATGGACGAGTCAAGTTCATGAGAAAGATTTCCATTGGTAAAGAAAGCTAATTCAACTCATCTCTACAAAGGGGACAAATAAGTCGACGTAGAAACCAGTGAGAGATACAACGTACATGAAAAATATGATTACAGCGCAATTCTGTTGCAGCTTGTCCGGTCGAAAGCACTTCATGACAAATTGCACATAACAACCTATCACTCTCACCATCACGCGTGTCCTGGAGCTCCTGAGAGATATAACCGTTTCTACATGAATTAACAGCTGCGATTGTAGCAACCAATGGATGGATGCTATGGAGCATAATATATTGCGCTCTCAACTCAGGATGAAGATGAAAACTTTCCCGGAGTAGGGTCAGAGAATTACAAGTATCGCTATTCTCCTGCAACACTTGCAAGATCCCTCGACAATTTTCAAAATTACCACTCCATACAATTTGTTGGCTCAAAACATCTCCGTCTGAACGACTCCAATCGATTATATTTCGGAATAAAACAATATTATCATCTTGAATCATCGCAATTTTGACAAAGTTTGGGCCACCAATGTAATTCAGTGGATGCCATTCATACTCTGTACTGTGTAGGATTTCGTCTAAGTTAAATATATCCACACTTTCCCATGTACTCTCCACTCGCCATTGATTGCCATTTGATCGTCTGACAAACCCTGATATCATACGCCGCCCCATAACTACCGTATTCGTTTGTGAGACTTCGTTTGTTCCATTTGGATGTGACATTGTGGTAACTGCGAGACTTTGTGAATGGGATACCGTGCCAAGAGTTCTCTGCGCTTGTAGATATTCATTAATCTGGATAAATGGTTCTCTCGCAAGAACCCTAAAATGTCTCTGCTCAGAGTTCAAATCGTTTTCCCACCCACCGATGAAAGAATCCATTTCGCTTCAATTAGCAGTATAAGTGAAAAATCTTCGTTGGGTTTTGTTTTCTGAGTTCGTTGTTGGTTTCGTTTGACATATTAAATATGTTCATGGTAATTTGACAATTTCTTTCATTTGGCCGACATAAAATAATGCAATCGCATAGAGTTCTAGATTTTTAGATTTATTTAGGTCGAATTATGGTAAAGATAGAAATTAAATGTTATTTAAATATGGACAAGTGTGAATGATAATATTAAAGAATAAATAAAATTACACAGAATATTTTTCTTAAAACTTTAAAAACATGAAAATTAATTAAATTATCAATTTCATTTAAATGGTTATATATATATATATAGAGAGAGAGTATTATGGAGATTCAACTTTATAAATAAAGTTTGATATAATATTATCAATATAACTCACTTAAATCATAATTTTGATGATATTGGTTCATATCAAATTAATTTTAAATAATAAAAATAGATATTAAAACAAAAATGACATAATTATTTTTAAGATAAATTTCAATCTTTCATCTACTAAATCTTTGTTATTCACTTAAAAGTAAGTTAATGATAGTTAAATTAAATTTCACAATGAACTTTTCCAAAATACACAAGGCTACCAACATAATTATATATTTTATAATGTGAGAATATTAAATAGATTATCAATATTTTATCATTTTATATAAAAATAACTAGCCATCTATATAGATTAAATGTTTGACACATGACATGTATCAAAATTCTTGCATCCTGGCACATCTTAACTTACTAATATTAATTTTTTCTTATAAAAAATAACAAAATTATTATTTTGTTTTAAATTATTATTATTAGTCATTAAAAAAAGTAATGTATAATCTAAACATATATACATTATATATAACAATATTCTTAAGGATTTTTTTAACATGTAAATAGATTTTGTTACAATACTATGAACCAATACGATGATCTACCAATACCACATGCCTAGAGAATCATAACACTTTCAAAATCAATTTTTTTACATATATATTTTATTTTATATATATTTTTAATTAAGGTGAAAAGGAAAAATACATAATTAACTTTCAGATAAATATCAAGACTCTATCTTGGACTATTACATAAAATTACACTAAATTTTGAAAGCAATAAACCAAATAAAAACAAATCAAGACTTCCAAAGGCCAAACCACATCAATCATCAACCAGTGATTCCAGCTCACAATCGTACATCACTAACACCAATCACATATGTCTCTACCCAAATTGTCCATGAATCTAAGAACTAGTAACTCAACCCATTGCTTTCTAGGGCTCTAGAGCATTTGTCCAACCTTGCTGTAGGGACTAGTAACTCAACCCACAAAGGGCTCCAAAGAGTTTGTCCCAACCTAGGCTCCAAGACTAGTAACTCAATCCATGTCGTTCTACGGCTTCAAGACTATTTGTTCCAACCCACAACCATAAGGAATTATGATCAGAAACCAGAAAACAATCTAGTGGAGAAACCCACAACACAATGGCTATCAAGGTGATGGAAAGGTAAGGCTAAAATCACTGTCAATCTAGAAAAATATCCATGCCAACGACAACACATAACCATAAAACCACATCCATTTACCATGAATCCATAAATTAGCAAGGAAGTAATGCATGCATCTTGTTACCTACAAAGAAATCCGGCTCTAGCTCCCTATCCACATGTTCCCTTGTGCTTTCACGCTTTATATTTCATTCCTTTTCCAATCTCGGTGAATACTTGAGTTCTCCAAGCATGCTTCAATATTTCTCTAATTGTGCAAGAGTACGAGAGAATGAGAGAATAGAAGAGACCTCAACATAAAACTACAAAAAAGGTAGGAACTGGTCCTCAGAAGCCTTTTTACGATTGAAGCCTCTATTTTCTTCGTTTTCCTTCAATTTTCCTCACATTCAAATATGTGACCGTTAATATCCCTTTTCTCCTATTTTCCTTTATTTCATAAATATAATGCCAATTAATGCCTCTTTTCCTTTCCCAATGGCTTTACCAATTTCCATATGAATTAATTAATCACGAACCGTACCCCATCACTATTTTTTGCTCAATATTTAGCTTGGAATGGTTGTCTCGTGACATTAGTCTTATTTTGTTCACATCAAAATGGACCAAGGGTTGTCACAAACCCCTCCCGCTTGGGAGAACATTGTCTGGGGTGTTCAATGACAGTTACAATCTAACAAAACACATGCTTCCCATGGAGCTTTATAACATAGTCCATATAACATTTACATCATAACATACTACTGGGACCTTGACCATCATGCCATAAACACCTTATCTCTTGTTAGATCTTTATAACACAACCCGATGCTATATATATATATACACACACACACACACACACACATCACCAAAACACAAAATCAAATACATATATCAGAATCTATTCACTCAACCAGTGAGTCGAGTAGTATACATAGACCACATATGATCCACCATCTCCCATGTAGCTTTATTAGGCCCAAATCTCTTCCATTGCACTTTAACTTGCTCAATTGCTCGATTTCAGAGCATGAGCATCTTTTGTTGGAAAATGCACTGATGTTTCAACTCGAATTCTCCTTCTAGTTCCACCTACAATACAGAACAACCAATCACACAATCAAAATCCTTCACGTATCTTTTAATCAATGAAACATGAAAAACATCATAGTATTTCACTATCGTAGGAAGTGAAAGTCAGTAGGCCACTAGTCCAATCCCCTCAAGGATATCGAAGGGCCATCCTCAAGGATATATTCTTGGGCTTGATTTGCAAGTAAATATGCTCCGACCCCTGAAACTCCTTAAATGTTCATCTACATAAATCTTCTTCCTATGCCTTTAGATTCTTCTTGATAACATACATTTCTTGTTCCATAACTACCAACATGTCTGGTCCAATCAATACCCTGTTCATTGGATAAAATCCAACCGATGGGCGTATTACAACTCTACCCATAAAATGCCTCAAACAAGCTCATTTTCGAAGATACTCTTTGCACATCCACTATTGATGCATAACGTACATCTTCAACATGGGCTCAAGAATCCCCTTGACCCTCTATGCCTATCCATCTATTTGTAGATGATAAGTTTTACTGAAGGCCAACCTTGTCCCAAAATTTGCAAACGAACCTTTTGAAAACCTCGAAGTGAAGATGGAATCTTTGTCTTACACAATCTTCTTAGGAATACCATGCAAACTCACTATAACCCTCATGAAGAGTTGAGCTACCTCACAAGCTAAATTTATAGACTTCAATGGAATGAAGTGAGTTAGCTTTGTCAACCTGTCAACCACAACAATAATAGAATCATGCTGCTTTGATTTCCTTGACAAACCTATAATGAATTCCATGGAAATGACATCATGTTTGCACTCTGGAATCAAAATCAGCTTCAATAAACCACCTATATACTTACACTTTTCTTATACCTCTTGAAAATCCAAACACCCTGCAACAAACGTAACCACATTTTTCTTCAATTTTGGCCAACAATAGAAATTATTAACTCTTTTCAATCTCTTCTAATATCCTAGGTGACCACAGTACAACCTGACATGAAATTTATGCAATATAAACTTCTTCATCTTGTTTGTCTCCAACAAATATATCATGTCCCTAAATGTGACCAAATCATCTACCGAGAGATGATAATCCACATCTTGTTCACCTATACCCTGCTATTGTAACCTGCGCTTAGGATGTTGGTAGTTTGCATCTTGTTGTCCCTTCTGAAAGATCTACTCTTGTAAATTTGTCCCATATTAACTCATAAGGGTAATTTGATTTACCTACACTGGGATAAGAGCATCTATAACCCTGTTTTATTTACCCCTAATGTACTTGATATCGAACTCAAACTCACTGAGTGTAGCAGACCACTGAGCTTGTCTAGAATTCAGATTAGGTTGATAAAAAAATTACCTGACCCAACTATGATCTCTCATTAATATGAACAATGTGCCAAGAAGATAGTGCCCTCACTTCTTCGACACATGAATGATAACTACCAACTCAAGATCGCGAGTCACATAGTTTTGCACCAGCTCATTCAATTTCCTTGACTCATAGCATAATACTTATCCTTCCTACATTATAAATCCACCAAGTCCTAATTTAGAATGACCTTTCTCTCCCTTCACATTAAAATAATTTATTTCTAATTATCTTATGCTAAGGGTTTTTTGTATATTTGAAGGAAGGTTCATCACATGGACTTCACCACCAACAACATTTCATAAGGTAACAAGAAATTTTCTACCTCTAGTGCTCTTTTCTAACCTTTCCCTAAAATTTCATTTATTATATGAGTAATAATTCAAATCATTACATCATCAAAAAATCCTAATCATGGATTCCCTATCCATTCAATCCAATGATAAGCCCATATCTAAAAATACTCAATATTAAAAATAAGAATGTAGGTGTGCTACATCTTCCCCCCTTTTAATTAAACACCATCTTTGGTCTTTATACTTAAGATGTATTCATTTTCAAACAGGGCTACAAAAGTGTCTTGCATCTTTTCCTCCATCTCCCAGGTGGCCTCCTTTGAGGTAAAGTACTTCCATTGCACCTTAAACTGAGTGATGGCTCAATTTCGAAGCAACCTTTCTCTCTCATTTAATATTTGAAATGGTTTTACCTGGAAATATCCTTCCGATTCCACTTACATTAAATTCCAATGAATTACATGAGAGTGATCGTGAACATATTTCTTTAGTAAGTATACATGAAAAAAATTGTGTAAATTGTTTGGCTGGGGAACACCAACTGGTATTCTAGCAGGCTGACTCTTTCTAGGATTTCAAAATTACCATAATACCACGGTGTTAATTTAGCACAAGTTCTTAGTCTGAGATTGATCTTCCTTGGTTTAACATTTACTTACACATTTTCTCCTACTTTAAATTCCATGTTTGTTCTATTTTGATGAACATAAATTTTCTGTCTATCCTGTTCAGTTTTTAGATTATGTCTGGTTTTTTTCACCACTCACTCAATTTCCTATAGTGCATCTAGTTCGAGGGCTAACCTATCTTCTGAATGACTCCAACAGAGAGTTGTATGACATTTCCTCCCATATACGGCTTCAAAAAGGATCATTTTTATATAAGCTAGTAATTGTCCTTATAAGAAAATATTACTAGTTGCGAGAACTCTTTCCAATTAGTAGGTTTGTCCATAACATACATTCTTAACATTTCCTCCAAAATATTATTGGTTATTTCCATTTTTACTTTAGTTTACGTGTTATAAGTAGCACTAAAATCAAGCTAGGTATTCATTCCTCCAAATGAGGTTTTCCAAAAATGCGAGGTAAATTTAGCTTCTCTATCAGATATTACCATTTTCAGTATCACATTAACCGAAAACGTTTCCGCATAAATATTTTTGCAGTCTGTGTTGTTTCAAATGTAGAATATGCTAGTATAAAATGTACATGTATGTTAATAATAATTTAAATAATTACATCTTTGGAAAGGCCTAATCATGGATTCCATATCCATTCAATCCAATAATAGGCACATTTCTAAAAATACTCAATATTAAAAAGCAGAATGTAGGGGTGTTATGTCTCCCCCCGTTTTAATTAAACGACATCTTTGGTCTTTATCCTTAAGATCTGTTCATTTTCAGACAGGGCTACAATTGCTTCTTGCATCTTTTCCTCCTTCTCCTAGGTGGCCTCTTCCTTCAATTGCGGAAGTGGAAAGAGTATCTTCCACTAGTGTAGTTTGGATATAATAATGGGTATCATGAATCTTTGAAGATGAGTCCATTTGGGGCACTTTATGGAAAGAGTTGTAATATTGATTGGATCAGACATGGTGATAGTTATGGAACAAGAAATGTTGGTTATCAAAAAGAATTTGAAGGTAGCAAAAGATAGGCAAAAGAGTTATGCAGATCAACACATCGTATTTAAGGAGTTTCAGTTGTGGGAGCATGTTTACTTACACATCAAGCCCAAGAATATCTCCTTGAGGATTGGATCATGAGCCAAGCTAGCACCTCGTTATTATAGTCCTTTCAAGATCCTTTAGAGGATTAGAACAATGGCCTACCAACCTGCACTACCTACGATAGTGAACATCCATGATTTTTTTTATGTTTCATTGCTTAAAATATATGTGAAGGATGTTGATCATGTGATTGACTGGTTTGTATTGCAGGTGGAACCAGAAGGAGAATTCTAGTTGGAGGCTTAGTGCATTTTGGAGCAAAATATGCTCATGCTCTGGAATCGAGCAAGCTAAATTATAATGGAAGCTCTTTTAGCCCGATGAGCTACATGGGAGATGGTTGATCAAATGTTGGCTATCTATCCTTTTCGATTAGCTGGTTGAATCAATGTATTCTGATATATGTGTTGATGTTGTGTTTTGGTCATATATATATATATATATAGATATATATATATATATATATAGAAAGAGAGAGAGAGAGCTATGTTTATAAAGATCCAATAAGCGATATGGTGTTCATGTTATGATGGTCATGGTCTCACCAGTATGATCTGATGTAAATGTTGTATTAATATATGCTATAAAGCTCCATGGAAACATGTTTTTGGTTGGTTTATAAGTGTCATTGAACACCAAGGATGGTGTTCCCCTAAGGGGAAAGGTGTTGTAACAAACCTTGGTTGATTTTCATGTAAATAAAATAAGACTAATGTCATGGGACATGTATTCCAAGATAAATGTTGGGAAAAACATAGTGATGAGGTATCACCAGTGATTAATTAATGGATATGGAAATTGGTAAAGGCAATGGTAAAGGCAAAGAGGAATTAATTGGAATTTTATTTCTGAAATAAAGGAAAATAGGAGAAAAGGGAGAGGAAGGGTGAAGGATTTGGATGTGAGGAAAGTTGAAGGAAAATGAAGAAAATAGAGGCTTCAATGATAAAAAGGCTTATGAGGATTATTTGCTAGCCTTTTGGTAGTTGTGATTTGAGTTCTCTTCTATTCTCTCATTCTCTCATACTCTTGCACACTTAGAGAAATATTAGACCATGCTTGGATTTGGATTGGAAAAACAAGGAAAGAGTAATCATTTTCGTTGGGATGTATATTTTCCTGGATTGACAGTGGTTTTACCCTTACATTTCCATCTCATGGGTAGCCATGGTGTTGTGGGTTTCTCCACTAGATTGTTTTCTGGTTGGTGATCATAGTTCCTTATGGTTGTGGGTTGGAATAAATAATCTGGAAGCCCTAAAATGATTTGGTTTGAGTTAATAGTCTTGGAGCATAGGTTGGGACAAATTCTTTGGAGCCCTTTTTGGGTTGAGTTACTAGTACCTAGAGTAGGGTTGGACAAATGCTCTAGAGCTCGAGAAGCCTATGAGTTGGGTTACTAGTTTTCAGAGCCATTGAAAACTTGGGTAGAGACCGATGTGGTTGGTGTTAGTGATGTACGATTGTGAGGTGGAATCACTAGTTGAGGGTTGATGTTTTTTGGCCTTTGGAAGTCCTCATTTGTTTTTATTTGGTTTATTGCTTTCAAAATTTAGAGTAATTTTCTATAATTAATAAGTGAATTATAAATATTTAATTAATTTTGAAAAAATGATTTTAGTAATAGTCCAAGATAAAGTATTGATATTTATCTCAAAGTTAATTATGTATTTTTTTTTTTCATATTAATTAAAAATATATATAAAATATAATATATATGCAAAAAAAATTGATTTTGTAACGTGTTATGATTTTCTAGGCATGTGGTATTGGTAGATAATCGTATTGGTCCATAGTATTGTAACAAAATATATTTACATGTTCCTTAAAAACATTGTTATATATAATGTATATATGTTTAACTTATATACTAATTTTTTAATGATTAATAATAATAATGTAAAACAAAATTATAATTTAGTTAATTTTATAAAATAAAATCAATATTAGTAAGGTAATATGTGTCATGAGGCAAGAATTTTGATACATAATTTGGGTCAAACATTTAATCTATATAGATGACTAGTTATTTTAATATAAAATAATAAGGTATTGATAACCTATTAATATTTTCACCTTATAAAATATATAATTATGTTGTTAGATTTTTGTATTTTAGAAAATTTCATTGAAAATTTTAGTTTAATTATCATTAACTTACTTTTAAGTGAATAGGAACCATTTAGTAAATCAAAGATTAAGATTTATCTTTAAAATAATTGTCATTTTTATTTTAATAACTAATTTTATTATTTAAAATTAGTTGAATATAAACCAATATCATGAGAGTTCTGATTTAAGTTAGTTATATTGACAATATGATATCAAAATTTATTTATAAGTTAAATCTACATAATAATATTAAAGATTATATATATAAATAAATAATAACCATTAAAATAAATTGATAATTTAATTAATTTTCATGTTTTTTCAGTTTTAACCCCAAAAAAATTCTTTGTAATATCTTTTTTAATATCATCATTCACATATATCCACATTTAAATAGCATTTGATTTATATGTTTAGCGTAATTCGACCTAAATAAAACTATTTGATTCCATTACTAACCTAAAATATTTCGGCTAATAAAATCACTATTTTATTCCATTACGAAGCTATATAAAATATTTCGGCTAATAAAATCACTATTTTATTCCATTACGAAGCTATATAACATGTGTCAAACGAAACCAACAACGAACTCAGAAAACAATAACCGACGCAAATTTTTCTCTTATACGGCTAAATTAAGCGGAAAACGATTTGAACTCTGAGCAGAGACATTTTAGGGTTCTTGCGAGAGAACCATTTATCCAGATTAACGAATATCTACAAGCGCAGAGAGCTAATGGCACGGTATCCCATTCACAGAGTCTCGCAGTTACCACAATCTCAGATCTAAATGGAACAAACGAAGTCTCACAAACGAATAAGGTAGTTATGGGGCGGCGTGTGATATCTGGGTTTGTAAGACGATCAAATGGCAATCAATGGCGAGTGGAGAGTACATGGGAAAGTGCTGATATATTGAACTTAGATGAAAGCCTACACAGTGGAGAGTATGAATGGCATCCACTGAATTACCTTGGTGGCCCAAATGTTGTCAAAATTGCGATGATTCAAGATGATAATATTGTTTTATTCAGAAACATAATCGATTGGAGTCCTTCAGACGAAGATGTTTGGAGCCAACAAATTTTATGGAGTGGTAATTTTGAAAATTGTCCGTGGGCGTGACAGTTGGTATGAGAGCTGGTCTAAAGACTTGGAGGAGTCTTGGAGGGACCTGTTGCTCGTGAAGGAATGTGATGACAGGTACTTGCGGATGAAGGAAGTGGTTTCACACTCAAGTGGAACAAGAGCTGGTTCATGATGCAGGGGCCGGATGAAAGACTGAAAGGAAAGATGGTTGATGAACCTATGATAGGTGAGTTGAGCCATGGAGCGGGTGAAGTCTTGCGGTACGAAGCATTGGAACAGATGAGTCGATAGAGTTCTGACTTCGTTGCGATGAAGGCTGAGAATTTGAAGATTTGGGAAAGCTATTCGGAACTAAGGAAGGAACTTGAGGAACTCAAGAGCCCATGCGGAAGTACGACAGATATTGAACTCAAGGAACTTGATAAGGAGATCCAACGGAATGGACTTGGTCTTCAAGAGCTCTTTGATGAAATGGCCCGCTTAAGGAAGGAAAGTGCCAAGTTGGAGGCTGAAATCAAGCCGATTGAGGAAGAGATAAAAGGAAAGCTTCTTGGGAACAAGATCATTGTGATTGATCAAGAAGAGCTTGATTACATTGACAGGCTGGGGACTTACTACCGTGACAAACCAGAGGATGTACGGAAACTTAGTTCTATGAGAGTAGTCAATGGACACTTGGTTGGTGCACTTGAGCAGAGGTCGATGAAGGGCAAGCTTGGGGGAGATCAAGCTAGACCAGGATCGGGTTGCCAGGATGAGCCAAGCAAGGAAGTGAAGTACTTTAAGAGGGAAGTCAAGTTCGATCATGGACCAATTGATCTTTCTGAAGCCGAATTCTTGAAGAAGGTTGCTGATATAAGACATAAGACAAAGCGGACAAAAGCAGGTAATGCCTTGAAGCTGAGTTTTGTGCAGGTGACCGTGAAGGACAAGCGATTTGCATCTTTGGTTGATACGGGGGCTACACATAGCTTCTTGAGTAGAAAGGCAGCAAAGTCTTTTGGAAAGAAAGCATAAATGGAGAGGGAATTGAGTGCTTTCAAAGCAGTGAACTCTACCATGAAAGTTGTTATTGGTGTGATGAAGGACACACAGGTGAGAGTGGGATCGTGGTTTGGAAAGTTGGACTTGAGGGTTGTGGACATGGATGACTATTCTATGGTGCTGGGGCAAGATTTCATGAAGCTTGCACAAGCCATACCGATGGTGGACCGAGACATTCTCTTGATCACAGCTGAAGGAAGAACCATGATGGTGCCGATGAATAGAAGGAGTTGCTTGGGTTATAGACCGAGGATGAATTCTGTGGTTTTGTATCCCAAAGATCCGAATGTGAAGCATGAGGATGTGGAGCAAAGAGGACTTGGGAGTATGACTCAAACAACGAAGGAAGGGAAGTTGTTTGAGTTCATTGCAAGGGTGAAGAAGAATGAGGCAATTGAGAAGGCAGTCTCACGAACCTTGAGACACTTGACAGAGACATCTTCTACTGATGGTCTTCACAATGGAGTTGCGAAACAAGGGAGTCCTAGTACTACTTCACAGGCAATGGTTGATGAGGATTATGAGGGTAGAGATCCTACTGGCATAGTGGACTTTTGCGGGTATGCCATGGGCATATATGACTTTCAGTTGACAAAGGACAAGCTCAAGGAGCTTGGGTGCACATGTGAGGAGATTGAAGCTGTGCATACATACTTGAGGACACAACATGAGTCTGACACATGGGTGGATGAGAGTCAGGGAGGAAACTTTCTAGCCCTCCTTTCTCTATAGATGACCTTGGGGATAGGTTGGTGTGGAGGCTTTGATAGAGAGGAACCACACAAACTCTACAAGGGGCCTTGAAAGGAGGCTTGTTTATGACAGATTGCAGACTTGGGTGCAGATGGCCAGATGTTGGGATGAGGTCTACATGGTTGGACATCATGGACAACTAGTGTCATGGACATCAGGTTGGAGATATGGAGCATGACAGTTATGTAGGGACATTTTGTGGGAGCATGAGTAGAGATGTCACTCATGACATTCTATGGGAGTATGCCGAAGCAAAGGATGTTGTGCAGATGCTGTTGTGACTTGGAGATATATGAGCTAGTGGAGAGGTTGTACACTCTTGTGCAACTAAGCCATGGCTTGATCATGTCGCAGATGGGATGGAGTTTCCATGGACCTAAATATGGGAGATTCTTGATGAGTCCGAGATGTAGCAAGAAGTCAGAGGAATGATTGATGGTGACATAAGGATGTGCATTCTTGTGGTTTGGGCATATGGTTGGATTAGCTATCCAACTAGTTCGAGTCATGAGGGGTACCAATGTGCAGAGAGATGGAGCTATGGGGTCTACACTTGACAGAGAGACTACATGGGGGAACTCACATGGATGGAGAAGTGTTCACATTGGACACTTGATAGTTTGATGAGATGTTGGCACATGATCATGGTGTGTTAACACTTGTTGGCATGTCATGGGCAGTTTGCACATGATGGAGATGATGTACATGATGGAGAGGACACTTTGTTGCAGAGAACATGTAGCTTAATGTTGAAAGGAGCAGCCTTTCACGGTGGAGAGCAGCATGGAGAGATTGTAGCAGGTGGCCGGTGGTCATGGACATCTGATATATGACATACCTTGGTATGGATGATCTTGGTGACAGTTGGTCACTTAGATGAAATATGGTGAAGATGGAGGCCTACATATGTTGCGGGGATAATTGCCATATGTTAGGGGAGTCAACATCATGGATGATGCTTGGAGTTGGGATGTTGTCGAGGACAACAACGACTTCATGTGGAGGAGTATGTAATGCCTTGGGAGTTTTGCAACAGGCGCCCGGACGGGCACGCGCCAGACAGGCGTGCACGAACGCGTTCGGGCGGAGCGCTGGACAACATCACATAAAATGCGACGATACATCCGCACAAAATGCGACGAAAGGTAGAACAACTAACGACACTTGGGAAATATGGCCGAGCGTTGGAGAGTTTATACGACAGGTTGAAGGGGCTTGCATTAAGGCAAGGCCGACAGCTGTGAGGAAGGTTCGGGGCGCGCTCGTGATGGATTTGGGGGTCGGCCAAGGGGCTACCACCCCCACACTCAACCATGCTTGGAGCCTATATAAAAGTGAGCGTGTGAGCTCATTTCAACAACGCATTCTCACTCATCATCTTCACATAAGAGTGTAGACTTGGATTGCGCAGAGGGGACAAGGGAAGTGTTCATCTCATGCGCTTCTCTTGGTCTTAAAGCCGTAGATTGGAAGTAGCACTTGGAAAGAAACAAAGTGTTGGCAGGTGTGCCGTGGGTGGACGATGAATATGCAGATTTGTGTTGGGCTTGAGGTAGTGTTGCAGGTGGTTCAGGTGAACTTCTTTCTACTGTGCAACAGTGCACAAATGTTGTAAAGGCAGTTATATGCCTTGGTTGTAAATTTGGTTAAGTGTTGGCTTGGAGATTTGCCAAGCACACTTGTATTGTATAAACTGATATTATTAATAAACGGTTGGGCAGACTCAAGTTATGGGGAGTTGCCCCTACCCTTTATACTTCTGGCAATCGTTGTTCTGGTTTTATAATTGTGATGGTTAATGAATGAGTATGGGCTTCATAAGTATAAAGGATAAATGAATGTTTTACTTGGTTGCGAAAAACAAACTAAGTATCGGTTGTGAATTAGGCGTAGTCCGCACACATAAGTATTGTTAAAAAAAAATGTGGGGTGGTGCTGCACCTCGCCGGCACGGTTGAAAGACCGTCATAGGCTTGGGGGCGTGACAGTTGGTATGAGAGCTAGTCTAAAGACTTGGAGGAGTCTTGCAGGGACCTATTGCTCGTGAAGGAATGTGATGACAGGTACTTGCGGATGAAGGAAGTGGTTTCACACTCAAGTGGAACAAGAGTTGGTTCATGATGCAGGGGCCGGATGAAAGACTGAAAGGAAAGATGGTTGATGAACCTATGATAGGTGAGTTGAGCCATGGAGCAGGTGAAGTCTTGTGGTACGAAGCATTGGAACAGATGAGTCAATAGAGTTCTGACTTGGTTGCGATGAAGGCTGAGAATTTGAAGATTCGGGAAAGCTATTCGGAACTAAGGAAGGAACTTGAGGAACTCAAGAGCCAATGCGGAAGTACGATAGATATTTAACTCAAGGAACTTGATAAGGAGATCCAACAGAATGGACTTGGTCTTCAAGAGCTCTTTGATGAAATGGCCCGCTTAAGGAAGGAAAGTGCCAAGTTGGAGGCCGAAATCAAGTTGATTGAGGAAGAGATAAAAGGAAAGCTTCTTGGGAACAAGATCATTGTGATTGATCAAGAGGAGCTTGATTACGTTGACAGGTTGGGGACTTACTACCGTGACAAACCAGAGGATGTGCGGAAGCTTAGTTCCATGAGAGTAGTCAATGGACACTTGGTTGGTGCACTTGAGCAGAGGTCGATGAAGGGCAAGCTTGGGGGAGATCAAGCTAGACCAGGATCGGGTTGCCAGGATGAGCCAAGCAAGGAAGTGAAGTACTTTAAGAGGGAATTCAAGTTCGATCATGGACCAATTGACCTTTCTGAAGTCGAATTCTTGAAGAAGGTTGCTGATATAAGACATAAGACAAAGCGGACAAAAGGAGGTAATGCCTTGAAGCTGAGTTTTATGCAGGGGACCGTGAAGGGCAAGAGATTTGTAGCTTTGGTTTATACGGGGGATACACATAGCTTCTTGAGTAGAAAGGCAGCAAAGTCTTTTGGAAAGAAAGCAGAAATGGAGAGGGAATTGAGTGCTTTCAAAGCAGTCAACTCTACAATGAAATTTGTTATTGGTGTGATGAAGGACACACAGGTGAGAGTGGGATCGTGGTTTGGAAAGTTGGACTTGAGGGTTGTGGACATGGATGACTATTGTATGGTGCTGGGGCAAGATTTCATGAAGCTTGCACAAGCCATACCGATGGTGGACCGAGACATTCTCTTGATCACAGCTGAAGGAAGAACCATGATGGTGCCGATGAATAGAAGGAGTTGCTTGGGTTATAGACCAAGGATGAATTCTATGGTTTTGTATCCCAAAGATCCGAATGTGAAGCATGAGGATATGGAGCAAAGAGGACTTGGGAGTATGACTCAAACAACGAAGGAAGGGAAGCTGTTTGAGTTCGTTGCAAGGGTGAAGAAGAATGAGGCAAGTGAGAAGGCAGTCTCACAAACCTTGAGACACTTGACAGAGACATCTTCTACTGATGGTCTTCACAATGGAGTTGTGAAAGAAGGGTGTCCTAGTACTACTTCACAGGCAGTGGTTGATGAGGATTATGAGGGTAGAGATCCTGCTGGCATAGTGGACTTTTGCTGGTATGCCATGGGCATATATGACTTTCAGTTGACAAAGGACAAGCTCAAGGAGCTTGGGTGCACATGTGAGGAGATTGAAGCTGTGCATACATACTTGAGGACACAACATGAGTCTGACACATGGGTGGATGAGAGTCAGGGAGGAAACTTCCTAGCCCTCCTTTCTCTATAGATGACCTTGGGGATAGGTTGGTGTGGAGGCCTTGATAGGGAGGAACCACACCAACTCTACAAGGGGCCTTGAAAGGAGGCTTCTTTATGACAAATTGCAGACTTGGGTGTAGATGGCCAGATGTTGGGATGAGGTATACATGGTTGGACATCATGGACAACTAGTGTCATGGATATCAGGTTGGAGATATGGAGCATGACAGTTATGTAGGGACATTTTGTGGGAGCATGAGTAGAGATGTCACTCATGACATTCTATGGGAGTATGCTGAAGCAAAGGATGTTGTGCAGATGCTGTTGTGACTTGTAGATATATGAGCTAGTGGAGAGGTTGTACACTCTTGTGCAACTAAGCCATGGCGTGATCATGTCGCAGATGGGATGGAGTTTCCATGGACCTGAACATGGGAGATTCTTGATGAGTTCGAGATGTAGCAAGAAGTCAGAGGAATGATTGATGGTGACATAAGGATGTGCATTCTTGTGGTTTGAGCATATGGTTAGATTAGCTACCCAACTAGTTCGAGTCATGAGGGGTACCAATGTGCAGAGAGATGGAGTTATGGGGTCTACACTTGGCAGAGAGACTACATGGGGGAACTCACATGGATGGAGAAGTGTTCACATTGGACACTTGATAGTTTGATGAGATGTTGGCACATGATCATGGTGTGTTAACACTTGTTGGCATATCATGGGCAGTTTGCACATGATGGAGATGATGTACATGATGGAGTGGACACTTTGTTGCAGAGAACATGTAGCTTAATGTTGAAAGGATCAGCCTTTCACGGTGGAGAGCAGCATGGAGAGATTGTAGCAGGTGGCCGATGGTCATGGACATCTGATATATGACATACCTTGTTACGGACGATCTTGGTGACAGTTGGTCACTTAGATGAAACATGGTGAAGATGGAGGCCTACATATGTTGCAGGGATAATTGCCATATGTTAGGGGAGTCAACATCATGGATGATGCTTGGAGTTGGGATGTTGTCGAGGACGACAACGACTTCAGGTGGAGGAGGATGTAACGCCTTGGGAGTTTTGCAACGGGTGGGCACCGTGCGCCCGGGCGCGCGCGCGCCGGACAGGCGTGCACGAACGCGTTCGGGCGGAGCGCTGGACGACATCGCAGAAAATGCGACGATACATCCGCACAAAATGCGACGAAAGGTAGAACGACGAACGACACTTGGTAAATATGGCCGAGTGTTGGAGAGTTTATACGACAGGTTGAAGGGGCTTGTGTTAAGGCAAGGCCGACAGCCGTGAGGAAGGTTCGAGGCGCGCTTTTGATGGATTTGGGGGTCGGCCGAGGGGCGACCACCCCCACACTCAACCACGCTTGGAGCCTATATAAAAGTGAGCTTGTGAGCTCATTTCAACGACGCATTCTCACTCATCATCTTCACATAAGAGTGTAGACTTGGATTGCACAGAGGGGACAAGGGAAGTGCGCATCTCATGCGCTTCTCTTGGTCTTAAAGCCGTAGATTGGAAGTAGCACTTGGAAAGAAATGAAGTGTTGGCAGGTGTGCCGTGGGTGGACGATGAATGTGCAGATTTGTGTCGGGCTTGAGGTAGTGTTGCAGGTGGTTCGGGTGAACTTCTTTCTACCGTGCAAGAGTACACAAATGTTGTAAAGGCAGTTCTATGCCTTGGTTGTAAATTTGGTTAAGTGTTGGCTTGGAGATTTGCCAAGCACATTTGTATTGTATAAACTGATATTCTTAATAAACGGTTGGGCAGACTCACGTTATAGGGAGTTTCCCCTCCCCCTTATACTTGTTGCAATTGTTGTTGTTCTGGTTTTATAATTGCGATGGTTAATGAATGAGTATGGGCTTCATAAGTATAAAGGATAAATGAATGTTTTACTTGGTTGCAAAGAACATACTAAGTATCGGTTGTGAATTAGGCGTAGTCCGCACACATAAGTATTGTTAAAAAGAAAGTGTGGGGTGGTGTCGCACCTTGCCGGCACGGTTGAAAGACCACCGTAGGCTTCGGGATGTGACAAGATGAGTTGAATTAGCTTTCCTTCCCCATGGAAGTCTTCCTTATCAACTTTATTCGTCCATTAAATTTATTTTATTACATTTTGGATTTTGGTTTTAATAATTAATTATTAATAATTAGTAACATATTAATTTTAATAATTAATTAAATACTAGTCATTATACTCATCTTGAATTATAGTTGTTGGAGGTGCTCTGTTTATTTAACATGCATAGATTGATTTCCTCTTCAACTTGTCGTGACATTGAATCACACTGGTTGCTTCGAAATAGGTAGACAAATAAAATACCATGTGATTTACCCTGAAAAATCTATCATAAACTTAATAAACCTTAAAATTAATAAACCCTAATCATATTCAATTTGAACAATTTCTAACTTGGTTGTTTTCCCTCACAATATCTCCACCATAGCAAGGTTGTATATGTGACCTTTCTCTTCTCCCACATCCATGATATGCCATTATACATGAGTTCTTTGTAGAGTAAGGTATCTCTCTTCTCCTCTTGCCCACCCTAAATCTCCTCATAATTTTCCATATTTTAATACTCTTAATTCTAAATCCCACACTGGTACCAAATGGAGAAGTCGAGCTTGGGGATAAGCCCAAGCTTGTACCAACTCATTCAAGGATCAATAAGATAACACAACAATGGAAATAATTTAATTTTGTTAAATAGATCCGAGGGAACGATTAACAATTCTCTGAGGATTTAATCTTTGAGACATGTCGCAACTGAGGGGCCCACCTCCTCGATGGCATGTCTCCTACACCAATTAACTCATCTAAACACAAAAGCTTCACATTGTAAGGTTGGTCACTGCGGATAATTTCAACTTCTCTTATCTATTCTCCTTCAGCCACAGCACTTCGTCTCCCCTCCAACTATAACGCTTCATCTCCAATGTTGTTGTGTGTACAAGGGGCTTCTTAGGTCATGCTCAAATGCCTTCCTCGTGAATAAGCACATTTTTCTGAAGAGGGGCTTCTAAATCCGACAATCATGATCGACGTTGCATAATAATATTAATGGCCTTGGACTCACAGGGTATAGCACATTCAAGACTTCATCGACTCCCCTTCTCTGACTAGTTGCAATAAGTGGGGCTCCATAGCCCATCGGATGTGAAAGGGAGTCCCATATTGTCTCTCCTCTAGAGTCTAATGGTTGGTGATGGCTTCAATGGTGTACATTTGTTCTTGTGAGATCAAAGGTGCTCGTCAATTGTGGGGCCTGCTCACGGTTCCAATCCCACGCTAATTTCAAGTATGCACATATTCTTATGACTTTGTTCTTGGTTCAACAATGCCCGCTCTATGTTATTTTCTCGAGCCTTTCCGAGGTCGTAGACCAACCACAACCAAACTAAATCACCTTTATGATCAAGAGATTTAATTATGGGAATGCTAACGACTTTATTTATCTCCATCAGAAATTCTTAATTTAAAAAGATACAATATTCTCAAACCCAAAATTCAACTCAGAGAAAGAAAATATATACAAGTGATGTGGATGGTATATTCACCCAAGCTGTTCTTGATCATAGCATAATATCACTCTACATGTAACATTGTCCTAGTTATTTAATCATGAATTATAACAAAAGACGACTCAATCTTCCATAAACTATTTTGAACTTTCTCTCATTATATTTTGGAATGGTCATAGACATCCATATTTAACTTACTAACATAGTCATATTAATACATGTGATTCATATGGGTTAATAGGAATATACCAATCAAATACAAAAACATATATTAATATGGATAATAATAAATATATATTTATAATAATAATATCACAAAAATAATTATTATTTCTTAAAATATATTAGGATTTTATGGTGTAGTTTGGCTAATAATTAAAACAACTATTTATAATCGTTATTATTCTATTATAATAATATTGATATTATAAATAATATAATAAGATAATATTATCCATATTATTAATTTTATAAATTTAATGATTTTTAATATTCTTTTGGTTTATAAAATTAATTTTAAGGGTTTATAATATTACTCTTTTGAGTTTCTAATATTGATAGTCCCTTGTGTTTATAATATCAATCTTTTGGGGCCCATGGTGTGTGGGGTGTAGCTCAATTCGTGATCGTCTTATTATGAAGTAATATGTAAAGCATGAATCCAAGAAAAATATTTTTCCCTTAGGTTTATTAATCTCTTGAGTTTATAATATTAACATTCCCTTGGGTTTATTATGATTTATGAAATATTAATTATTTTTGTAATATTGTTATTATGATTATATATTATAAATACGGGGATTAATATTGTACTCATAACAAATTATCACTATTCCAAACCCAAGGGAAGTAATATTATATTGATTATATATTATTACTTCCTTGAGTACCAAAGGTTTATAGTATTAATAATATGAATAATATTATCATATTATATTGTTGATAATATCAATATCATTATAATACAACAATAATAATATTTTATGAAATATTAATTATTTTTGTAATATTTTTTTTGTGTAAGTGAGCATTTGTATTAAGAGAACAAAAAATATTGTACAAAAGGACTGCCTAGGCAGACTAGTGCCCGAAGCTTTGCTGAGAACAAGACAACTTAACCAAAAGACCTCCTACAGAACCCCAAAGAAAGAGGGCAGCCGGCAAGGATAGAATATCCACCTCGGCCTCGAGGAGTAGACCAAAAGAGAGCAGTGCTTAACAAGAAGCAAACAGACGAGCTATGAGGCAAGAGCACGACGAGGGAATCACCCAGCTTGGGTGGAATCCACAGTTCGGCCCTTTTTACCTTTCTTCTTACCCACATTGACCCATCCAAGTTGATCCGGCTAAGATGGAAAGACTTGCAGACTGAGCTGGGTGGACGGGGAGATCTCCTTGTCTGAATCCGAAGGAGAGGTCTCATGAGAACGTTTCTGTGAGAGCAGAGGAGCGGAGGACTCCTGAGGTACTGCTGGGGGCGGGTCCTGGGCAAGCGAAGCATCCATCTCGTGTTCACTCACTTCCTCTTCATTTGAACTGGAACTGAAATCATCCATGGGGTCAGGTCACAAGGCTTCCAGCTTTTGGATTTCGGCTTAGGAATAACCTTCTTCTTTTGGGCTGGGATCGCTGGACACATTCTATGAAGGTGCCGTGTGAGATGACAATTTCTGCAATGGAACGCTGTGTTCTCGTAATCTAGGGTCTGAGTCCAATAGAAGTCCCCAACCTTGAGAATGATCTGCTCTGGTAAACCTTTACTCATGTCTATTTCAGCACAGATTCTGGCGAAGGTGTAGATGCCCTTTTCCCCTCTAGAAGTGTCTGTGGCTAGATGGCGGCCTAAAGAGTTACCGATGCCTTCAAAAACAGCAAAGTGCCATAAATGAGCTGGGAGGTTTGGAAGCCTGACCCAGATGGGGAGTTTTGTAATAACCGTTGTGGATGGATCAAAATCTGGGAACCAAGGGGTTAAGAAAAGCCCCGCAGAGTCCTAGAACCAGGGGCCCTCAGTCAAAGCTTTTTGATAATCTTCACTGTCAACAAAGATTACAGTGAAGAAACCTTTGGAACAGAGGAGAACTTTGCAGTTGTTAGTCCAGTTAGAGTGGACCCATTTGTAGAGATCTTCTGTGTGAGGCCAAAGCCCATTGAACCTGCAAATAATGCCCAGTTCAGAAAACACCTGGAGCTGCCTGTCCATAGTTGGATGCGCAATGTCAATGGAGGGGGTTTCCTCCAGCTTATCCACCAAAAAGGGTTTTGGAGCATGGGCTGGTGCAGCAGAGTTCTTGTGTTTCTGAGCATGGACAACGTCTTTGTAGGAGAACGCTGCTACTGAAGAAGATTGTCCAGTTGCCCCCCCTCTCAAATGCAGGGAGAGAATGATGGAAGCATTGCTTTGAATATCGTAAAAGGAAAGGGGCAAGAGATCTTCAAGCTGTTTACCTCTGAAGAGAAGCCTCTGAGAAGAAGACGGAATCCCCAGCCTGCAGTCCAGTTTTTGCTTGAGCTCCTGGAGGAGATCTGAGGCGCGCACCCACTGAAGCAGAGATTTGCCTGATAGAAGCACTATAAAAATCTGGAAATATTTGGACTGCTTCGAGGTCTGCTTTTCAACATAAGCAAGGCCTGACAGGGGTCCATTCTGTGCCGGCATAGCATTTCCTACTACAGTATCTGCTGGGCTGAGCAGAGGCGATACTACCACAGGAAGCAACTTCTCATGACGGTATTTTAGAGACCCAGTCCGAGAAGTTATCTCTCTTTGAAGTGTTCCATCGAACACTTGCCATGCCTCCTCCCTGCGCAGGCATATTTCATATATTCTGAGAATAGGAATCTCTAGAAGCATTTGCAGGCTTCCAGTCCTTGAATGACGCATGGAAATGAGCTGAAGCCAAGGGAAAGGGAAAAAAAGCAAAGCCCAGCTTCCCGCCCAAAACCCGTTCTGAGGAAAGGGGTTCGAATAGGGGGAAAAAACTGTTAATGCAAGCGAAACTAAGCCCTCAAGCAGAGATACCTCTTGTTGCGACGCCATCAGGAGGCTGTTTCCAATCTTGGCTGTGCAAATGACCCTGCTGGGTTCCTGGCAAGAGCCGGCACGGGACAAGCTAAGCAGGAGCAGGTCACCGGTTCTGAAAGCCGCCCCTTTGCTGGCAGAAGTCTGCACAAAGGAATGGCTGCGCTGAAGCCACAGGACGGGCCATCCAACCGCATGGACAGAACCTGGGAGAGGAGGCACCGAGGGGAGGCAATGACCCCAGGCAGCGCCGAACTGCGATTGTGAGGAGCTGCAAAAAACCCTAATAGAGCAAGCCCGAGACACCGCCATTTCTTCGATGTATTCTTCCCTTACTGTATTCACCCTTTCCCCTACAATTATTTTTGTAATATTATTATTATGATTATATATTATAAAGAGAGGGGATTAATATTGTAAGCATAACAAATTATCACTATTCCAAACCCGAGGGATTTATTATAAATGTAAGGAATTAATAAACCCAAGATATTAATATTAAAAACCCAAGAATTATTAATATAAACTCTTTAGATTAATATTATAAACCAAAATAATTAATAAACCCAATTGATTAATATTATTAAACAATGGTATTAATATTAAACCTAAGGAATTAATGTTATAAGCTCGTTGACACCGTTGGAACTGCCAACATTCACAGAATCTCCTTGGTATGAAGTGCCAACTAGACCTCACACTGTTTGGTGGAGTCACATTCAATATGATGGTCTGGTTGCCATTATCTTAGAGATTTGCCTTAGCTCTTATTGTTTATCATGTGAGAGTGTTATGCTTGTAACTTCAAGAAAGTGAGGTGAGTATCCCTGGTGAGTGCGTAATCTAACCTTGTGTTTGGGTTCTCTTACTGTACAAGAGAGGGTGACATTGAACCTCTAGATGAGAGGTAGTAGTAACACCTAGGGAGAGACACACACGAAAAAGATAAGTGTTTCTCCAATATTTAGTGGAATAGTCCACAGAGGATGTCGTAGTTGTTATGACTGAAGTGTAAGGGAAAACACGTACACCATCCAGTGGAGTAATCCACATGGGAATGACGGTTGTCATAAAAAAGGAAAACAACAATGGTCTATCTAATGTTGATGGAGTAGTCCCCACGGACGAGACAACAATGATAAACAATACAACACATATTCAACAATGTAAGTAGTAAATAACCGAAGTAGTTAAACTCTCCAAGTATAGGTTAAGAAAACATGCATTACAAACATTTGAAGAATAGTCTTACAAACGGATACAAAACATGCATGAAAAGGTGCTGGCTTGAGACAAGCTTCTAAATTAAGCAAAAATTCCAAGACACATATGTACACCATATATAACTAGCCCCAGTAGTGGGACATTTAATCCACTCCTCACTCCTCAAAGAATAGAATATAGACTCTCAAAGCTATGTGGGAGGAGGCAACGTAAAAAGTCCTCTTCTCATACAATGAGGTGGTATATAGAGCCAAGGTGATGCTTGACTCTTGTGACCCTTGGACCTCCCTCATGATCATTCAACTTCCTATAAATTTTCAAGTAACACAACTCTTCAACCTCATATGTCTGTCTCGTGGGCTTTCACATTATATTTCATTACAACAAGTATTGCCCATAGTAATGGTGTGGCTCAGAAAACTCATGACACAACTCAACATGACACTACTCACATGTACTGATTGTGGTGTCCATGTCGAGTTACTTTACTGTTAAGTGATGGATGTGCTCTTAGTGTGTTCTCTTCATGTGTTGCATGGAAAACTGTCGCGGGGTCTTCGATGGTCTTGGTGTTTCTTGATGGTTTAGAAACATGTATCCCTTTCACTTGTTGCTCTGTGTGCTTAGTACCTGTGCTCAATTACGAGAAAGTCTTCTAGCTTGTGCTTCTTCTTCATCTCATTCGTTGTTGCACCATGTTTGATCAATGCACCTATTCCAAAATTTGCTAGTCCTGGTTGATGCATTATTTTCGGTTTCTGGTCCAAGTGACTTGGAGGGAGGACATGGCACCGAAACTACACAGAGCACAGCTTAGGTCGGGATGAGATGATGTAGAGTACTATTAGGAACAATTGCGCAAAGATCTTTAGGAGGAAAATTTTCATAATTAGGGACAGCAGTGAGAGCTTCAAGGTGGAACCCATCTTGACAGAACAACGCAATTCCTGGGAAGAAGAAAATGCAGGGTGTCTGATGGAGCTACTCAAAATTTCTGTGCAATTTTCAAGGTGAGGAATGAATGGCCCACTCATTTTCTGGTTGAGAATCTCTATAGTTTGTAAGAGGGAGATAGTGCTAGGTAGCAAGGGACACTTGCACAAAATTTTGCACAATTTTCCAAATCAGGGCATGTTAGGCTGCAGGTAGGTGCTAGTCATAACTGCACATTTCTGAGAGACAATGCAAAATAGGAAGCTACTGCGTAATTTTCAGAAATGGTGTAGAGTGGGTAGTAGTAGGTGTACCAGCGAGATATTCACAATTTTCTGGGACAATGCAGAGTAAGCCAACAAGAGGCCTAACTCAACATGATTGTGCAATTTAGGCATGCGGTGCAAGGAAGGCAACTCAATATGTCTACAAAATTTTGGAGAGGGGTGTGACCTCAAGTTACAATGCAATGCAAATTTCTGGTTGATGAGAGGGAGGCTTGATAACTAATGTTGCGGGAAGCCCGAAGTGGATCGGGCTTGGAGACAACATTTGCACAATTATCAGAGAGAGTGAACTTGCTCACTTACAAGCTTGCATAGTGCATATTCCCCGAAGGATAGCCTCAAGCACTGTTTAATTCGAGGCAGTAGAGTAGGTTCACTGAGTGTTGAGATTGTGGAGTAAAACTCAATCAGGGTTCGACTAAGGGGTTTTGTCGAAGCAAAATATTTTCAGGAAAATGGCTAAGTACGAGAGCAAGTCAACTTGTGTAGATGTGAATTTGTGATCAAACACTTAGCATGACTCATTCAAAAGACACCACAAACCAACAAGACAAACATGTTCTCGGTGAGACTATCTTTAAGGTTGAGGGAGACAATTGTGACACTTGGGATAGACCGTCATACGGCCATGACGACACTTGTGTGATAGTTTTTACAACTTTATGTGTGAGTACAAAAGTTGTTCAACAAGCAAAGACAACTCATGCACACAGATATCAACCTTCGAAATTGCTAGAACAATACCACAATCATGACAAAGCAAACAACATGCCTATAGTCAATGGTTGGTCGGGCAAGAAAATGGTGTAAAATATTCTACAAGAGCTCATGGAATGATCTTGTGTATTTTCAACCATCACTAGCAAAAACAAGGAAGGCTCCGAAATTTGGACACGGATCAAAATTTTGGAGGTTGTTGTAGCGACTACAACAATTGGCAACACACTCATTGAATACTAGCTTCTATGTTTTTGTTTATATTCAGTGTAGGGCCTTGGCCTTTCAAGGAGTATTGATTCATTGTGTATGTCACATTCGATTCCTCACTCACCCCATGGATAGACATGGTTCACCTTGTACCAAGTCGGTCGAACACAGCAAAAGATTGGCCCAGACCACATTGTTTCAAAATTAGGAAGGGAAGTTTGGCTCACGGGCTTAATAGTTTCATATTATAAGTTTTCATCTATGTTGTTGCTTTGCTATGAGTAGGCTTGAACACTACCCTGATGGAGTCATGTACAGACACAAGCATTTCTCCACTAGCAGCGGGCCTAGTTAGTACAGAGTGGATTTGCCTGCTTCACCTCTCTATGCATGAAGCCTTTCTATTCTTTCACCTTAGTAATTTCTTTTAAAGAGGATTGTGCATAGTAACTTATTCATGCTTGGGGAAGAAAAGGGATCCTGACTTATTGAGAGCAGAAGAGGTTGTTTCTTTAGAGAAGCATGTAATACCTTTGATTTAGGTTTTCTCATTTAGACTTTTCCACTTCTCTATTTATACTAGCTAGATGAGTGATCTGAATTGGATAATTGGATCATTATATTATTATTCATCCATATTGATGCATTTCAAGTGGAGAAAGTGGAGGAATCAACTCACGAGACTGCTTTTACCGGTAAGGCCCAATTTGGAGAAACAGGGTCTGAAATCTTTCAGGAGTGTTTTCAGGAATCAAACATTGGTTTTTGGGGGTACAAATTTGTTGCTTATGAGTAGAATATATTCCTACTATTCTACAAAAATATATCATTCCAACGATGCAAGAATCACGTCAATCAGAGTCTGAATGCAAAAGTTATGCTACTCAAAAGCTGACCTTCTTGTTTTCACAGCTATAGTTTGGGAGGATGTTGCGACAGCCCCCATTATTCATGGAAAAGGGGTTATCCACATGCTTATGATGTAATAGAGTCTAGAAGGGTCTATTTTGCAACACTAATTAAGAGTTGATGTAGTCAAACTTAACCACTAATAGGCTCTCATGTTGTGTTATAAATGGACCATTAGGACGAAGATGAATTCCATTCTTTTGAGAGCATTTTGTTCCATAGTTGAGATAATATAGTGAGAAGAGATAGGAGCTAGAGAGCACAGAAAGGATTTATGCTCTGTTGCAACCCATAGTATCGTAGACATTACATCTTTCTATCTATAGCCATATTTCTAAACAAAGAAAGAAAGTGAAGCAGCCTCACCTTCCAGCTAGGTTTTCTCGCCAAGGGTTTCCAGAGACCATATCTTTTGTATTATGTCTATTTGATTTTTCTTTTGTTTCTCTACTTTTGTTCTTGATTTATTTTTACATGCATACACTAATTACAATTAATCTTATAGATCTAGAAATTAAATAAACTGTAATAGTGTAGAATCTCAGATTTTTAATATAATATTGTCAGATCTATTCTAATTAACTATCGAGTGGAATATCCATGGAAGTTTATGGATCATTTGGTATCTCTTCCTCTTGATGAAGGCTACTTAGATTTAGCTCCTTCTACAACAATGTACAGACGATATTATCATCCATGTCTAATTTACTTTCAACTTGGTTGCTCGAATCAGTGGCCATGACATTCTTCTTCTTACTATATTTTTCTTGTTCTTAGGGTTTAGCTCTAGATGCAACTTCCAACACTTCTCCTGTGTATGGCCATCAATGTTCTAGTCGTTGTAGTGGTCTATAGGATATTTTCACTCTTGTGTTGTGGCTACCATATTTTTACATTTTCCCTCCTTTTTCTTCTTCCTCCCATCCTTAGAAGCATCTTGCTGCTATTTTTCTTCGATCCACTTGATTGTGCTCTTTTCAAGCCTATGTTCTCTAGGTACTCTCATTGTACACAAGCCTCGTCCACCATTTTGGGCTTGAACATCATTAATTGATCACATAGATAGTGGTGTAGACCCCCCAAATACTTGAGGAGTACATCTGGGTTCTTTGGAGAGATACCCAACATTATAGCCATCTTTCTAAATTTTGTGGTGTACTCCTTCACACTTTGGCTTGGCTTTTGCCTGAAGTAATTCCACAGAATCCACTAGTTTTCCATGTACTTAATGGAATAAAACTATGAATTAATGAGGGGTTTCAAATCCTCCCACTTAGTCACTGAAGGTTCTCCCTCCAACCTCGAGATCTCTATGTGGCTCTCCCTCCAAGTCAATGCATGGCCCTCCAATTTCAGCTCTGAGAATGAGATATTCTACCCTTCCAAACTACCCATCCTAATTTTGAAACAATGTGGTCTGGCCCAATCTTTTGTTGTGTTCGACCAACTTGGTACAAGGTGAACCATGTCTATCCCTGGGGTAAGTGAGGAATCCAAGGTGACATACACAACGAATCAATACTCCCTGAAAGGCCAAGGCCCTACACTGAATATAAACAAAAATATAGAAGCTAGTATTCAACGAGTGTGTTGCCAATTATTGTAGTGGCTACAACAACCTCCAAAATTTTGATCTGTATCCAAATTTCGCAGCCTTCCTTGTTTTTTCTACTGATGGTTTAAAATACACAAGCTCATTCCATGAGCTCTTGTAGAATATTTTACACCATTTTCTTGCCCGACCAACCGTTGACTATAGGCATGTTGTTTGCATTGTCATGCTTGTGGTATTGTTCTAGCAATTTCGAAGGTTGATATTTGTGTGCATGAGTTGTCTTTGCTTGCGGAACACCTTTCGTACTCACACATAAAGTTGTAAAAACTATCACAAAAGTGTCGTCACTGCCGTATGACGGTCTATCCCAAGTGTCACAATTGTCTCCCTCAACCTTAAAGATAGTCTCACTGAGAACATGTTTGTCTTTTTGGTTTGTGGTGTCTTTTGAATGAGTCATGCTAAGTGTTTGATCACAAATTCACATATACACAAGTTAAAGTTTCTCTCGTACTTAGCCATTTTCCTGAAAATATGTCTCTTGGACAAAACCCCTTAGTCGAACCCTGATTGAGTTGTACTCCACAATCTCAACACTCAGTGATCCTACTCTACTGCCTCGAATTAAATAGTGCTTGAGGCTATCCTTCGGGGAAGACGCACTATGCATGCTTGTAAGTGAGCAAGTTCACTCTCTCCGATAATTGTGCAAAGGTTGTCTCCAAGCCCGATCCACTTCGTGCTTCCCGCAACATTAGTTATCAAGCCTCCCTCTCATCAACAAGAAATTCGCACTGCATTGTAACTTGAGGTCACACCCCTCTCCAAAATTGTGCAGACATATTGAGTTGCCTTCCTTGCACTGCATGCCTAAGTTGCACAATCATGTTGAGTTAGGCCTCTTGTTGGCTTACTCTGCGTTGTCCTAGAAAATTGTGCAGATCTCACTGTACACCAACTGCTACCCACTCTGCACCATTTCCGAAAATTGTGTAGTAACTTCCTATTTTGCAATGTCTCTCAGAAATGTGCAGTTATGACTAGCACCTGCCTGCAACCTAACATGCCTTGATCTAGAAAATTGTGCAAAAGTTTGTGCAAGTGTCCCTTGCTGCCTAACACTATCTCCCTCTTAAAAACTACAAAGATTCTCAACCAGACAGTGAGTGGGCCATTCAGTCCTCACCTTGAAAATTGCACAGAAATTTCGAGCAGCTCCATCAGACACCCTGCATTTTCTTCCTCCCAGGAATTGCGCAGTTTTGTCAAGATGGGTTCCACCTTGAAGCTCTCATTGCTGCCCCTAACTATGCAATTTTGCCTCCTAAAGATCTTTGCGCAATTGTTCCTAACAATACTCTACATCATCTCATCATGACCTGAGTTGTGCTCTGTGTAGTTTCGGTGTCATGTCCTCCCTCCCAGTCATTTGGACTAGAAACCGAAAATAATGCATCAACCAGGACTAGAAAATTTTGGAATAGGTGCATTGATCGAACATGGTGCAACGACGAATGAGATGAAGAAGAAGCACATGCGAGAAGACTTGCTCGCAATTGAGCATAGGTACCAAGCACATAGACCAACAAGCGAAAGGGATACATGTTTCTAAACCATCAAGAAGCACCAAGACCATCGAAGACCCCGCGACATTTTTCCATGCAACACATGAAGAGAACACACTAAGAGCACATCCATCACTCGACAGTAAAGGAAATCGACATGGACACCACAATCAGTACATGTGAGCAGTGTCATGTCGAATTGTGTCATGAGTTTTCTGAGCCACACCATTACTATGGACAATACTTGTAATGAAATATAATGTGAAAGCCCAAGAGACACACATATGAGGTTGAAGAGTCGTGTCAGTTGAAAAGGTATAGGAAGTTGAATGATCATGAGGGAGGTCCAAGGGTCACAAGAGTCAAGCATCACCCTTGGCTCTATATGCCACATCATTGTATGAGAAAAGGACTTTTTACGTTGCCTCCTCCCACATAGATTTGAGAGTCTATATTCAATTCTTTGAGGAGTGAGGAGTGGATCAAATGTCCCACTACTGAGGCTAGTTATATATGGTGTATAGATGTGTCTTGGAAGTTTTTCTTAATTCAGAAGCTTGTCTCAAGCCAACACCTTTTCATGCATGTTTTGTATCCGTTTGTAAGACTATTCTTTAAATGTTTGTAATGCAATTTTTCTTAACCTATACTTGGAGAGTTTAACTACTTCAGTTATTTTAGTACTTACATTGTTGAAAATGTGTTGTATTGTTTATCATTTTTGTCTCCTCCATGGGGACTACTCCATCGACATTAGATAGACCATTGTTGTTTTCCTTTGTTATGACAACTGTCACCCCCGTGTGGATTACTCCACTGGATGGTGTACGTGTTTTCCCTTATACTTCAGTCATAACAACTACGACATCATCTGTGGACTATTCCACTAAATGCTGGAGAAACACTTATTTTTTTGTGTGTGTCTCTCCCTAGGTGTTACTACTACCTCTCATCTACAGGCTCAATGTCACCCTCTCTCGTACATTAAGAGAACCCAAACACAAAGTTAGATGCCGGTTCCAACAACGTCAACGAGCTTACAACATTAATTCCTTAGGTTTAATATTAATACCATTGTTTAATAATATTAATCAATTGGGTTTATTAATTCTTTTGGTTTATAATATTAATCTGAAGAGTTTATAATAATAATTCTTGGGTTTTTAATATTAATATCTTGGGTTTATTAATTCCTTACATTTATAATAAATCCCTTGGGTTTGGAATAGTGATAATTTGTTATGCTTACAATATTAATCCCCTCTATTTATAATATATAATAATAATAATAATATTACAAAAATAATTAATATTTCATAAAATATTATTATTGTTGTATTATAATGATATTGATATTATCAACAATATAATATGATAATATTATTCATATTATTAATACTATAAACCTTTGGTACTCAAGGAAGTAATAATATATAATCAATATAATATTACTTCCCTTGGGTTTGGAATAGTGATAATTTGTTATGAGTACAATATTAATCCCCGTATTTATAATATATAATCATAATAACAATATTACAAAAATAATTAATATTTCATAAAATATTATTATTGTTGTATTATAATGATATTGATATTATCAACAATATAATATGATAATATTATTCATATTATTAATATTATAAACTTTTGGTACTCAAGGAAGTAATAAACCCAAGGGAATGTTAATATTATAAACTCAAGAGTTTAATAAACCTAAGGGGTAAATATTTTTTTTGGATTCATGCTTTACATATTACTTCATAACAAGGCGATCACGAATTGAGCTACATCGCACACACCATGGACCCCAAAAGATTGATATTATAAACACAAGGGTCTATTAATATTAGAAACTCAAGAGAGTAATATTATAAACCCTTAAAATTGAAATTTTATAAACCAAAACAATATTTAAAAATTCATGTAAGTTTATAAAATTATAATATAGATAATATTAATCATATTATATTATTTATAATATCGAATATTTTTATAATAGAAAATAAACGATTATAAAATAGTTGTTTTAAGTTATTAGCAAAACTACACCCTAATATTTCTTTAATATTTTAAGAAATAATAATTATTTTCTGTGATTTATTATTATAAAGTACTATATATTATTATCAATATTAATATATATTTTGTATGTATGTGATTGGTATATTCCTATTAACCCATATGAATCACATGTATTAATATGATTATGTTAGTAAATTAAATATGGATGTCTATGGCCATTCCAAAATATAATGAGAGAAAGTTCAAAATAGTTTATGGAAGATTGACTCGTCTTTTGTTATAATTCATGATTAAATAACTATGACAATGTTACATGTAAAGTGTCATGATTAAATAACTAGGACAATGTTACATGTAAAGTGATATTATGTTATGATCCAAGAAGAGCTTGGGTGAATATACCATCCATATCACTTGTATATATTTTCTTTCTCTGAGTTGAATTTTGGGTTTGAGAATATTGTATCTTTTTAAATTAAGAATTTCTGATGGAGATAAATAAAGTCCTTAGCCTTCCCATAATTAAATCTATTGATCATAAAGGTGATTTAGTTTGTTTGTGGTTGGTCTACGACCTCGGCAAGCCTCGAGAAAATAACATAGAGCGGGCATTGTTGAACCAAGAACAAAGTCATAAGAATATGTGCATACTTGAAATTAGCGTGGGATTGGAACCGTGAGCAGGCCCCACAATTGACGAGCACCTTTGATCTCACAGGAACAAATGTACACCATTGAAGCCATCACCAACCATTAGACTCTAGAGGAGAGACAATATGGGGCTTCCTTTCATATCCGATGGCTATGGAGCCCCACCTATTGCAACTAGTCAGAGAAGGGGAGTCGATGAAGTCTTGAATGTGCTATACCCTGTGAGTCTAAGGCCATTAATATTATTATGCAACGTCGATCATGATTGTCGGATTTAGAAGCCCCTCTTCAGAAAAATGTGCTTATTCACGAGGAAGGCATTTGAGCATGACCTAAGAAGCCCCTTGTACACACAACAACATTGGAGATGAAGGGTTATAGTTGGAGGGGAGACGAAGTGCCGTGGCTGAAGGAGAATAGATAAGAGAAGTTGAAATTATCCGCAGTGACCAACATTACAAGGTGAAGCTTTTGTGTTTAGATGAGTTAACTGGTGTAGGAGACATGCCATCGATGAGGTGGGCCCCTCAGTTGCGACATGTCTCAAAGAGTAAATCCCCGGAGAATTGTTAATCGTTGCCTCGGATCTATTTAACAAAATTAAATTATTTCCATTGTTGTGTTATCTTATTGATCCTTGAATGAGTTGGTACAAGCTTGGGCTTATCCCCGGCTCGACTTCTCCATGTGGTACCAGAGTGGGATTTAGAATTAGGAGTACTAAAATATGCAAAATTATGGGGAGATTTAGGGTGGGCAAGAGGAGAAGAGAGATACCTTGCTCTACAAAGAACTCATGTACAATGGCATATCATGGATGTGGGAGAAGAGGAAGGTCATATAAAACCAATCTTGTTTGGTGGAGATATTGTGAGGGAAAATAACCAAGTTAGAAACTGTTCAAATTGAATATGATTAGGGTTTATTAACTTTAAGGTATTTTAAGTTTACCATCTGCATAAACTACATGGTATTTCATTTGTTTACCTGTTTCGAAACAACCGATGTGATTCATTGTCAGGATAAGTTGAAGAGAAAATCAATCTATGCATGTTGAATAGAAAGAGCACCTCCAACAACTATAATTCAAGATGAGTATAATAACGACTCGTATTTAATTAATTATTAAAACCAATATGTTTTTTTAGACAAAAACGGTTATTTTATTTATGAGGTGTCAGCAATAATGCAATTGGAGAATACATCGTGTTCCTGGAGAATCCAGCGATTACACAACCCTGTTAGAAACGGAACCAATAGCGTTTCCCTTTCGGATTTGTAGCCGTTCTCTGGTTGCTGGAAGGCCCGGTGGCAGTAGCTCTCCCCAAAGCCGCAGTCGGATTCGACAATCTCAGAACTCCGCAAGTCTTTCTTCTTATTGATCCTTTGGTTGCCCTTACAGCAGAGAGAATACGCAAGGCGATGATTCAGCAGCAAATCCAGCGAGCTCTTTTTAGGGGATGTTGCAGAAACAGTCGAACTAGTTGACTGACATCGAACATTTGCTTCGCAAAACGCCTTTGTTGGCTTCCATATCTGCTTGGGAGTTTAAGTTCCTGAGGATGTGATAGAAGGAGTTCTTGTGAAATTTGGGCAAAATAGATCTCATTCTCCTGAGGATGGTTGATAATTGGAGCTGCGAAGGATTCTTTTTGGAATGCAGAGCCTGAATAATAATTCTGGAGTCCCCAAAGACTGATATGGAACGAACATTGCCTTTGATCGCTTGTGAGAGCCCCTACCACAGAGCCAGAGCCTCCGTTCTGTTGTTGGATTCCTTGCCTAATCCCCAGGCAAACCTTAACTGCTTTGAGCCATACGGGTACAATAGAACTCTGCCTCCACCTGCGAAACCGGGATTGCCTTTGGAGGCCCCATCAAAAAACAGGCAATGCTCATTCAGAGCCGACCTCCATTTTATGAACTCTTGCTCCTCCAGTCTGATTTCCCAATTATAGGGAACATTGATAGCGATGGCAGCACAATCTTTATGATTTGGGACCAAACAGTTCAGCCAGAGTTCCTCTTCTCTATTCAGCGCTTTCCCAGATTTTTTGGCAGTGTTGGCTTCCAGAGTTTCTCCTAAAAGAGCTTTAATTTTGGTGATGACTTTGAGTGGGTTGCAGCTTTCATTTCTGAAAAGTCTGTTATTCCTTTTCAGCCACAGCTTCCAACAAACGAACTTGGGGATCCAGAGCCAGCAGTTTTTGAGAAGGATATTTTTGGAGAGACCATACGGCGACAATTTGCTCTAGGACTGGAAAAGGTTTTGGATGTTTCTCGGGAGATCGAAGTTATCAGCATTTAGCATGAGGACTCCCCTCCAGACTTCTGATGCAAAGGGGCAAGTTAAGAACAAGTGATCAGCTGTTTCTTCCTCTGACTTACACAGATTACACCAGGATGGACCTTCCATTCCGCGCCTACGGAGATTATCTCGAGTGAGGATACTATTATGAGCTAATGTCCAGCAGAAGAAATCTATTTTGGGAAGAGAGGGGGAATCCCAAATAAAATGCCATTGAGCCGGGTTTGGGGGAACATTTGGAATGGCAATGATGCTTTTGTATCCTTCAGCAGCAAAATACGAGCCTGTGACAGATCCCCACCCTCGCTTGTCTTTTGCTGAAGCTTTTACAGGGGCTTTCCCTTGTAGCTTATCCAATAGAACAGAGGCTTCACCCTCCAGCCACTGAGGGACCTCCCCCAATTGCCAGCTTTCCCAAAGACCATCCTCCAACCAAGAGGAGATATCCCAAAGAGTGTTCAGGTTGCGATCTTGAAGCCAGTTTCTGATATTAGAAATTTCTTCCTCCTGGCTCATCGGTTGGTCACCTAGAATAGGATCATCCCAAATTCTTATTTTTCGCCCATTACCTGGAATCCAATACAGATTACGACTAAAATGATCCCAAGCTTTGATGCAGAGATTAAAGACAGGAGAACCTTTGGTGGAGCGAGGCAGATGGTCCAGACATCTGAGGCGCTTCCCATGGAAATATTTTCTCCACAGGACCTTCTTGCTCCAGCTAATTTTCCGAGAGACAATGTCCCAGAGCAGCTTGGTTCCCAAGGCCAGATTTTGAGTAGTCAGATCGCGGATTTGTAATCCTCCTTCCATGAATGGTTTTTTATAGTATCCCATTTAACAAGGTGCAGCCTTCTTTCATTGTTTTTCCCCCCTTCCCACAGGAAGCATCTGAGCAATACTTCCATCTTGTTGATGAAGGTTTTAGGGGCCAAGAGGATAGAGTGCTGATATAACGGAAGACTTGAGAGGACCGCTTTCATCAAAATGATCTTCCCCGCATTATTCAGCCATGAAGCTCCTGAGGCATGAATTCTGGTTTTGATCTTGTCCAGCAAGGGCGTCCAATGGGCAACTTTGGAAATGGTCCTGAAGATAGGAATCCCCAGGTATTTGAAGGATTCCCAATCCCAAGACCCTTCCATTTGGAGAATCCTTGCAATATCAAATAGTTCCCTGGCCGAGCAATTCCAACTATATACTGTGCTTTTAGTATAATTGATCTTGCTGCCCGAAACTTCTCTGTAGCTGTCCAGCTCCTTCTTGAAGGATTTTGCAGAGTTTATGCTTGCCCCACCCAACAAAAGCGTATCATCAGCAAATTGGGCATGGTTTATGTCTTTGACCTGATGAACCATTCGGAGTCCAGGAAGGATTTGAGACTGGAGATTATGATCCAGTTGGAAGCTGAGAACCGAGGCTTGGATCGCGAAGAGAAGCGGGGACAAAGGGCAACCTTGTCTGAGTCCCCTAGAGGCTTGGAAGAAATCTGAAGGACGCCCATTTACTAAAGGTGCAATCCAAGGAGAGGCAGTGCAGGCTTTTATCCAGTTAATGATAGCTGGTGAAAAGCCCATTTTATCCATTACCATAAACAGGAATTCATGCTTTACCCTGTCAAACGCATTTGCCAGGTCAAGCTTAATCACCATACCTTTTTCCTTTCGGTGATAGCTTGAATGAACAGCTTCTTGCACCAGCACTATATTATCAAGAATTTTCCTCCCTTTGATGAAACCACCTTGATTTTCAGGAATAATGGCAGGAAGGATTTTTTTGAGGCGGTTGGCTATAATTTTGGTTATAAGCTTGTAGTTGGAGTTGCACAACGAGATTGGCCTGAATCTGCTGAAATTAGTTGCTCCTTTCTCCTTTGGTATCAAGGCCACAAACGCTGAATTGATGCTGCCTCCGATCTTGGCACAAGATTGGGATTTCTTAACCATTCTCAGAAGGTCAAAATTGATTATATCCCACCAGGACAGGTAGAATCTAACAGGGAACCCATCCGGACCCGGAGCTTTGTCCGGTTTCATACTGTTTAAGGCTCTTCTGAGTTCATTCATGCTGATAGGGGCCATCAGCATAGCGTTGGTAGGATCTTGGACACAATGAGGGATCAAATTCATCGGATAGATCTGCGGATCCAAAGGGGGTTCGTCCGGGGCTGAGTAAAGATCTTTAAAGTAAATGTGAGTTGCCCGCTTTATTTCTTCAAAGTCTTGGACCACCACATCTTGATGGTGAATTTCTTTAACTGATTTGAATTGCTTGCGGGCTTCAGCGTGCTTGTGGAAAAAGCTGGTATTTTTGTCCCCAGGTTGTAACGAGAGAACTCTGGATTTCTGCCGCCAGAATTCTTCTTCTACCCTGCTTGCTTTGTGAAAATCTTTTTGCAGGTCAATTTCTCTCTGAAGAAGGTCTTGGGTGACTTCAGTGTTTTCCAGCGACATTTGGTGGATAGCTAGATTGTCCATGGCCGCTTTTCTGTTGGAGGAGGGGGATTTCAGCGTTCTTGCCCAGTCCTTGAGTCTTCTTTTGAGCCTCCTCAGCTTTTCTTCCCATACATAGAAGGGGGAACCTTGAACCGGTCTTTTCTAGACTTCAGAAACCATCTCTTGGAACCCCTCATGCTGAATGCATAATGAGCTGAATCTGAAGGGAATGGGCCCAAGATTTTCTTCCTTGGAGAGCTCAAGAATAATGGGTTTGTGATCTGAAGTGCTGATTGGCAATAAAACCAATATGTTATTAATTATTAATATTAATAATTAATTATTAAAACCAAAATCCAAAATGTAATAAAATAAATTTAATGGATGAATAAAGTTGATAAGCAAGACTTCCATGGGGAAGGAAAGCTAATTCAACTCATCTCAACAAAGGGGAGATGAAAGTCGACGTAGAAACAGTGGAATACTGTTGCAGGTTCTCCCGTTGAAAGCACTTGATGACAAATTGCACATAATAACATTACTCTCACCATCACGCCTGTCCTCGAGCTCCTCAGAGATATAAACGTTTCTACATGAATTAACAGCAGCGATTGTAGCAACCAATGAATGGATGCTATGGAGCATAATATATGGCTCTCTCAACTCAGGATGAAGATGAAAACTTTCCCGGATATCAAGTATCACTATTCTCCTGCAACACTTAGAAGATCCACCGACAATTTTCAAAATTACCACTCCATAAAATTTGTTGGCTCCAAACATCTTCGTCTGAAGGAATCATCGCAATTTTGACAGCATTTGGGCCACCGAGGTAATTCAGTGGATGCCATTCATACTCTCTACTGTGTAGGCTTTCATCTAAGTTAAATATATCCACACTTTCCCATGTACTATCCACTCGCCATTGATTGCCATTTGATCGTCTTACAAACCCAGATATCACACGCCGCCCCATAACTACCGTATTCGTTTGTGAGACTTCGTTTGTTCCATTTGGATCTGAGATTGTGGTAACTGCGAGACTGTGAATGGGATACCGTGCCAATAGCTCTCTGCGCTTGTAGATATTCGTTAATCTGGATAAATGGTTCTCTCGCAAGAACCCTAAAATGTCTCTGCTCTGCTCAGAGAAAAATCTGAGTCGGTTATTGTTTTCTGAGTTTGTTGTTGGTTTGGTTTGACACATGTTATATAGCTTCGTAATGGAATCAAATAGTGATTTTATTAGCCGATATTAGCCGATATATTTTAGGTCAGTAATGGAATCAAATAGTTTTATTTATGTCCATATAAATCAAATGCTATTTAAATATGGATATATGTGAATGATGGTATTAAAAAAGATATTGCAAAGAAATTTTTTGGGTTAAAACTGAAAAAACATGAAAATTAATTAGATTATCAATTTATTTTAATGGTTATTATTACTATATATATAATATATAAGATAAATAAAATCTTTAATATATTATGCAGATTTAACTTATAAATAATTGTTGATTCATGATTATCAATATAACTAACTAACTGAAATCAGAACTCTCACGATTTTGGTTTATATTTAATTAATTTAAATAATAAAAATTAGTGATAAAAATAAAATGAAGTAATTATTTTAAAGATAAATCTTAATCTTTGATTTACTAAATGGTTCCTATTCACTTAAAAGTAAGTTAATGATAATTAAACTAAAATTTTCAATGAAATTTTCTAAAATACAAAAATCTAACAACATAATTATATATTTTATAAGGTGAAAATATTAATAGGTTATCAATACCTTATTATTTTATATTAAAATAACTAGTCATCTATATAGATTAAATGTTTGACCCAAATTATGTATCAAAATTCTTGCCTCATGACACATATTACCTTACTAATATTGATTTTATTTTATAAAATTAACTAAATTATAATTTTGTTTTACATTATTATTATTAGTCATTAAAAAATTAGTATATATGTTAAACATATATACATTATATATAACAATGTTTTTAAGGAACATGTAAATATATTTTGTTACAATACTATGGACCAATACGATTATCTACCAATACCACATGCCTAGAAATCATTAAACACGTTACAAAAATCCAATTTTTTTGCATATATATTTTATTTTATATATATATTTACTTAAGACGAAAAGAAAAAATACATAATTAACTTTGAGATAAATATCAATACTTTATCTTGGACTATTACTAAAATCATTTTTTCAAAATTAATTAAATCTTTATAATTCACCTATTAATTACAGAAAATTACACTAAATTTTGAAAGCAATAAACCAAATAAAAACAAATGAGGACTTCCAAAGGCCAAAAAACATCAACCCTCAACCAGTGATTCCACCTCACAGTCGTACATCACTAACAGCAACCACATCGGTCTCTACCCAAGTTTTCAACAGCTCTAAAAACTAGTAACTCAACTCATAGCCTTCTCGAGCTCTAGAGCATCTGTCCAACCCTACTCTAGGTACTAGTAACTCAACCCAAAAAGGGCTCCAAAGAATTTGTCCCAACCTAGGCTCCAAGTCTAGTAACTCAAACCAAATCATTTTAGGGCTTCCAGATTATTTATTCCAACCCACAACCATAAGGAACTATGATCACCAACCAGAAAACAATCTAGTGGAGAAACCCACAACACCATGGCTACCCATGAGATGGAAATGTAAGGGTAAAACCACTGTCAATATAGGAAAATATACATCCCAACGAAAATGATTACTCTTTCCTTCTTTTTCCAATCCAAATCCAAGCATGGTCTAATATTTCTCTAAGTGTGCAAGAGTATGAGAGAATGAGAGAATAGAAGAGAACTCAAATCACAACTACCAAAAGGCTACCAAATGATCCTCATAAGCCTTTTTATCATTGAAGCCTCTATTTTCTTCATTTTCCTTCAATTTCCCTCACATTCAATTAATTCCTCTTTGCCTTTACCAATGTTTTTACCAATTTACATATCCATTAATTAATCACCGGTGATACCTCTTTGCCTTTACCAATTTCCATATCCATTAATTAATCACCGGTGATACCTCATCACTATGTTTTTCCCAACATTTATCTTGGAATACATGTCCCATGACATTAGTCTTATTTTATTTACATGAAAATCAACCAAGGTTTGTTACAAAACCTTTCCCCTTAGGAGAACACCATCCTTGGTGTTCAATGCCACTTATAAACCAACCAAAAACATGTTTCCCATGGAGCTTTATAGCATATATTAATAAAACATGTACATCAGATCATACTGGTGAGACCATGACCATCATAACATCAACACCATATCGCTTATTGGATCTTTATAACATAGCTCTCTCTCTCTCTCTCTCTCTCTCTGTGTATGTATATTATATATATATTATAATATATATATATATATATATATATATATGACCAAAACACAACATCAACACATATATCAGAATACATTGATTCAACCAGCTACTCGAATAGGATAGATAGCCAACATTTGATCAACCATCTCCCATGTAGCTCATCGAGATAAAAGAGCTTCCACTATAATTTAGCTTGTTCGATTCCAGAGCATGAGCAATTTCGCTACAAAATGCACTAAGCCTCCAACTAGAATTCTTCTTCTGGTTCCACCTGCAATACAAACCGGTCAATCAGATGATCAACATCCTTCACATATATTTTAAGCAATGAAACATAAAAAATCATGGATGTTCACTATCGTAGGTAGTGCAGGTTGGTAGGCCATTGTTCTAATCCTCTAAAGGATCTCGAAAGGACTATAATATGGAGGTGCTAGCTTGGCTCATGATCCAATCCTCAAGGAGATATTCTTGGGCTTGAAGTGTAAGTACACATGCTCCCACCACTGAAATTCCTTAAATACGATGTGTTGATCTGCATAACTCTTTTGCCTATCTTTTGCTACCTTCAAATTATTTTTGATAACCTACATTTCTTGTTCCATAACTATCAACATGTCTGATCCAATCAATATTACAACTCTTTCCATAAAGTGCCCCAAATGGAATCATCTTCAAAGATTCATGATACCCATTATTATATCCAAACTGCACTAGTGGAAGATACTCTTTCCACTTCCGCAATTGAACATACATCCTCAACATGTCCTTAAGAATCATGTTGACCCTCTATGTATTTCCATCTATCTGTGGATGATAAGTTTTATTGAAGGAAAACTTTGTCCCAAAACTTACAAACATATCTTTCCAAAACCTCAAAATGAACTTGCATCTCTATCTAACACAATCTTCCTATGAATGCCATGCAACCTCACTATATCTTTGATGAAGTCTTGAGCTACTTGACTAGATAAATTTGTAGAGTTCATTGGAATAAAGTGAGTTAGCTTAGTCAATATGTCAATCACAACCATAATAGAATCAGGCTTCTTTGATGTCCTTGGAAAACCTATAAGGAAGTCCATGGAAATGACCTCTTATTTCCACTCTAGGACCGGAATCGACTGCAATAAACCACCTAGATACTTACTTTGATTTTACCTATTGACAATCTAAACACCTAGAAACAAAGTCAACTATCTCTTTCTTTAACTTCAGCCAATAGTAGAACTTATTAACTGTTGTCAAGCTTTTCTAATATCCCGAGTGACCTCAATACTGCTTGACATGAAATTCCCGCAACATAAGCTTCTTGAGCTCATTCTTATCCAACACATAGATCATGTCCCTAAATTTGACCAAACCATTTACGATGAGATGATAATCCAGATTATGTTCACCTACACCTTTTTGATATAACATCTGCTTAAGTTATTGGTACTTGACATCCTATTGTCATTCGTGTAAGATCCACTCCTATAAATTTCTCTCATGTGAACTCATAAGCGTAACCTGATTTTCCTACACTCTTCTACTAAAAGCATGTACAACACTATTTTATTTACCTTTAATCTAAAAAATTTAGATTATCCAATCTTGTAATGGCTCTCCATGATGAATTCTTCCATGCATTGCTGACTAATGACCATAATGTATGCAAAACCCTCTATCACAACATAACATATTAATTGATCCTCATTTTTTTTAATTACTTAAATCCCGAATTTATAGTAATGTAAAAAATAGAAATAAAATCTAAAAACTGAATTTTTATTAAGATATAATGTTGATTAAATTTGTGCAAAACTGTGGCAGGGCTTCAACCAGAATAACTCTAGAGGCAGTGATTTTCAAGGGAGTCTTTACTATAAATGTGGAGTGAAATATTACATTAAATAAAAAGTCAGGCATTTTTCTCTTTATCAAATTAGTGGTGCCAATTTAATATTAAAAGCTAAGGTCTTACCAGGAAACATTTTTTTACAACCCAAGGCAGAACCAATGTAAAGAAATATTTTAATCTTTACACGTCCGATGTTTATCCAAGCATTATCTGAGCATGAAAGTATTGTCTTCTGCTGAGAATGGAAAAGGCAGGCATCAACCGTTCTGGACAATATAATTTGTAATATACAATTAGCACAATATGTGAAAGTGTGAATTTGTTAGCATTTGGTTGCTGTCACAGATATATAAAATATTATATAAATAAAAAGTTTTGGTAATTCTCACGAAAAATAAACTACTTGGTGAGTCTTTAATTTATCACTCGCTTGCTCGCTGGTGTAATTTCTTCTGTAATGAAAAAATGCAAAGAGGATTTAAAAACAAAGATTCCAAAATATTATCATCATAATGGGCAAGAATATCCAACAAGCATTCTCTAACCTGGTCGGCGACATAAAAATCGTCCCTTCCCTTCTAGTTTTCTAGAGACAACTTGCTTGGAAACCGGTCTTCTAAAAAAATCCTTCTCGCCCATTCTAGAGATTAAGTGGTGAATTTCAAAATTGCATATCGTTGTATTAGAAAACACCATCGAAGAGAAGAAAATTATTGTGGACGTATACCTCAACACCGCAAGCATATCAATCTTCATTCAAGGCATTTTATCGAAACACAATAGTTGAAGTCGTAACTAAGCCATCCAATAACATATGGTTTATGTTTCATTTCGTCCATTTTTGATTGCTTCGTAGGCAGTGTTAATCTCCAGAACGTCAACACTACCTGTTGACCTACATTGTCAACCCACCTAAACAACATAGAGAAACACACTCATGAGATCAGTGAGGCACTCCTGCAAGAATACCCATCCACGTAAAGGAAGAGCCTAGTGAGAAGGCCAACTAACACTAGATCAAGTGACATACATTAATGAGGAGAGAATTGGGTGAAATGGGCACAAGGCACACGGAGAGTCACAAGTTAGAATTTTTGGCATGACCCTGTGTTCTCGGGCACCCATAAGTGACACAACACAACTTGACCTGCCCAAACACATTTCCATGGGCGCAGGACTTGAATGAAGGCACAAGGGAGCGACTAACCAACGAACCACATGAACAGGCATAATGCATATGGGTGGTCACAACCTAGCATTTTTGGCACAGTCCTGTGTGCCCGACCGCCCACAAGTGACATGACCTCACCCATCCGAAGGAATTTGCAATGGCGCATGAACTGATTAAAGGTACAAGGGAGTGCCCTACAAACGAGCCACCCAAACAAGGACAAGACACACGGGTAGTCACAATATATCATTTTTGGCATGGTACTCCATGTGCCAGGGTGCCCAGAAGTGACACCACACGATCTGACATGCCTGAATGTGTTTCCATGGATGCATGACCCAAACAAAGGACTAAGGGAGCACCTGAAAAAGAAGCCACACAAATTGGCACAAGGAACACACGAAATCACAACATAGCATTTCTGGCATGGCCTCGAGTGTGTAGGGGCCGACATGTGACATGACATCACTCGACCGAACAGGTTTCCATGGGCACACACATCGAGCAAAGGTCGCATGGGGAGCCCAACAAACAAGTCGCACTAATGGGCACAATCAACATGATCAGTCACAGCTTAGCAATTTTGTCGCAAACTTCGTGTGCCTCAGCAATCATAAGTGACATGGTCCGACCCGCTAGAACACGTCTCCATGGGCGCATTGCTGAATGAAAGTACTCCCACAAGTGACACAACCTGAATCTCCTGAACGAAATATAGGGTTTCCATGGGTGCACTACCTACATGAATGCATGACAGAGCAGTGGGAAAATGGTCCGCATGAATGGACACAAGGGAGACAAGCGACCATAACATATAATTTTTGGCATGACCCAATGTGTCATGCCGCCAATTTTTTTTTCGTTAAATTGGTCGGGTGCGGCACTGCCTAAGTAACCAACATCATTCATTGTTAACTTACTTTACGAACTACGCCTTCAAAATTCATCATAAACATGAATTATTATATTAATGTGCGGAAACCATTAATAACAACATGATAGAATAACCAGGAACACGTCATATGCAAGAGAATGCTTTTATTGTATATATATGAAGATTTTGTACAATGGCCGGGAGCTTGGCTCCACCAGCGTTTCACCTGGGTTGGGTTCCCACCAATGCAAGAGAACACGGTGGTCTCACCAACGTCAAACCAAAATACAATACATCATAACACAATTGAGTTTCTTATCGAATGGGCGAGCGCACCCGTGCACGACCCACGCCCAACACAATCCAAACCGGTTTACCAAACTCCGGCGGGTGGGCACCTAGAACGCCCTCCACCAACACCTTCAACCGCCCTCCCAAATCTTGTGCAGCCTATGTAGACCGCCCGACAGGAAGGCACATCCCTTGCGCCTTTGCTGTGGCCCTGCACTTACTCGCACTTCTTGTTGAACGATCGAAGATGATGAGCGATGGCCAAAATGCCACACACCTCCGCCTTGTTTATACACTTCCTCGTGTGGCGGTCATGCCCTCGCCCGACCCTCCCACAAAATCCAACCAACACGTCCTCAAACATAAGCGATGCTAACATATGGTCGGCTCGCCCTTTGTTTGCCTCGCTCCATGATCGGCTCGCTCGACAAGTCCTCCATTTCGCCATATAAATGACGAAGCACCAACTCGCCCTCATAACATGTTGTGCCCTTGGTTATCCGTCGCACTTACATGCCTTGGTCGCATCTCGTGGAGGAAGGAGCACATGCCCCATCATCCACGAATCATAGGATGTTACATCCTCCCGCACTTGAAATCATTGTCACCCTCGACAATCCCGACTACCTCAGTATCTTGCATTCATACTTCGCAATCTTCTTCTTGCATCTCCAAAGTGAGTCCTCTGATTCCCAGCTCTCTTCCTCTGATGCATTCTTCCATATAACAAGATACTCCCGTTTCATGTGGCAACCAATCCCTCTAGTTTTGAAGCTCAAAATCGTATCCAACTCCAGTCACGGCTTGTCCACAATCCCAGCTGGTCATCTTGGTGGTTCGACTCTCTCTGGATGATCAACATCAGGTCTGCATCTCTTCAACTGACTCATGTGAAAAATTGGATGCTTCATGTGCATATGGTGCAGAAGCTCCAGCTCATAAGCAACTTTCCCCACTCTCTTCTTTACCTGGAATGGTCCCTCATACTTCCATGTCAGTTTGCTTGTAGTCCCCTTGGCTAGCTGAAACTGCTCCTCGGTAATCCTGAGAAACACCATATCTCCCACACTGAAGTGCGCATCTCGTCTTCCTCGATCAGCATATTTCTTCATTCTCCTTGCAGCATCGTGCAAGTGAAACCGTGCCAACTCCAAGGTCTCCTCCCAAGCCTTCATGAACTTCTTCGCATGAGGACTCCTAAAAAAACCTCCTGTCACTACGGTATGCAGTGCAACTGGCATCTGTCCATTCACCAACTCAAATGGATTGTACCCTGTCGCAGAAATCTTTTGAATATTGTAGCTAAACTGAGCAATATCGAAGAGTTCAGGCCAATTCTTCTGATCAGCCGTCACATAACGTCTCAAGTAGTCCTCCAACAATGCATTGATCCTCTCCGTCTGCCCATGTGTCTGTGGATGGTAACTCAAACTCATCAACAACTCTATCCCGACTAACTTGAACAATGTCGTCCAAAATCTTCCTGTAAAACGTGGATCTCTATCCGAAAGAAACCTTAATGGCATCCCCCAATACTTCACTATGTTCTTAAAGAACAACTCCGCAGTCCGCTCGGCTCCACAAGGCATCCTTGTAGGAACAAAGACAACATACTTGGAAAAATGATCAACCATGACCATGATCCCATTATACCCCTGAAACTGTGGTAACTGAGTGATAAAGTCCATCGAGACACTCATCCATGGCCTCTCAAGAATCAGTAAAGGCTGCAACAGTCCTCCTTGTATCTCATTATCTGACTTGTCCTGCTGACAAATGATGCACGTATGTACATAATCCTCCACATCCTCTCACATCTTCTCCCAAAAGAATCCTCTCTCCAACAATGCCAAAGAACGACGCTGCCCTGGGTGGCCAGCCCATGGTGAGTCGTGGCACTCCTTCAAAAGGTGTCTCCTAAGTCCAGATGTCTTTGGAACATAGAGTCAGTTTCCGAAGAACAAGAACCCGTCCCGTAGAAAGAACTTTCGTGTCTTCCCTTCCTTTATCTGCTTCACTATATTCTACGCCAAAGTATAGGTTTCAACACTTTCCTTGAGCTTATTATGCATCTCTTCTGACATCTGAATTCGACTCCTACTCCTTGCTGCCCGGTCTTCACCTTCCAATGCTGCAAGTTGTCCCTTCCTGCTAAGGGCATCTTCTATCACATTGTGCCTTCTTAGTCTATACTCAATAGTCATGCGAATTCCGCCAAGAAGTCCTGCCAACGAGCTTGCTTTGCAAAAATCTTCGGTTGTGATGCAAAATAACTTGTTGCAATGTTGTCAGTCTTGACAAAAAACACCTTCCCAATCAGGTAATGCCTCCACACATGAAGACAGTGAATGATTGCAGTCATCTCCTTCTCATGAACTGGATACCTTCGTTCTCTATCTTGCAACTTCTGACTCTCGTGCGCCACTGGATGCCCATCCTGCATAAGAGCCCCTCCTATGGAAAAATCTGAAGCATCATTGTGTACCTCAAACGGTCTCTTGAAGTCGGGCAACTTTAGTATCGGTGCTGTCACAATCCTCTTCTTCAAGTCATTAAATCCATTTTGACATTTATCCGTCCAATTCCACCTCTTGTCTTTCTTCAATAGGTCTGTCAATGCTGATGTTACCTTGGAGTACCCTTCTACAAACTTCCGTTGGTAGTTGGTCATGCCCAAAAACACCCTCATCTCATGGACATTCTTTGGCTCAACCCAGTCCTCGATCGCCTTCACTCTGCTCGGCTCCATCCATAAGTACCCTTCACCAACGATATGCCCAAGGAATGGAATCTCGGTCTGAGCGAACACACACTTAGACCTCTTCAAGAACAACTCATTTGCCCTCAGTGCCTCGAACACCATCGCCAAGTGCTTCTTATGATCCTCCATGTTGTCACTATACACCATTATATCGTCTAAGTACACTACTACGAACAAATCCAAGTATGGTCGTAGGACATCATTCATCAATGTGCAAAACATGATAGGAGAATTGCACAACCCGAATGGCATAACAAGGAACTCAAAGCTACCATACCTTGTTACTATCGTGGTCTTCTTTTAAACTCCTTCAGCTATATGCACCTGATAATACCCATGCCTCAAGTCCAACTTGGAAAACACTCGGGCTTTTACAAGCTTGTCAAAGCAATCAGCAACCAATGGCAAAGAATACCTGTTCATTACCGTTTGCTTGTTCAATGCACGATAATCATAGCACATCCGTAGCTCATTCGAATCCTTCTTCCGCTAGAACAATACGAGAGCTCCATAAGGGGACCCTGAAGGTCTGATGAAACCTGCATCAACTAACTCCTTTAGCTATCTTTTCAATTCCTCCAACTCAGGTCCTGACAAACGATAAGGTGCTTTAGCCGGGGGTTGCTTTCCTGGCTCAAGCTCAATGTTATGGTCCACTGCACGCCTTGGTGGAAGCTTCTTTAGTAGCTCATCAGGCATCAAATCTAGATATTTGGTCAGCAACGCAGAAATCTCAGTTGGAACAGGCGTGCCCACTCCATCACCTTCGAATCCCTTGAACATCACTGCATATGTCTCCATATCTCACTCCTTCATAGCCTTCTCCAAATTCAGTGCAGAAACATGTTGCACCTTGACTTCCCTCCTTTACCTATCAGTGGGCAAAGTCCAAGTTTGTGACTGTCCAACTAGAACCACCTCATCACAGAAGGGGACAACAATAGCCCTGTTGCCCTTCAAGAAATCATGTCCGAGTATTATATCAAAGTCGTTCATCTCCATCACTGTGAAGTCCAAGTGACCCTTCCAGTCTTTTATCTGCATAGGCACTTTGTGTGCCAAACCCGACACTTTAGCTCTAGAGTTCACTGCCTTGACTTCCACATTCGAGGGGAGGATCATTAGTCCAACCTCTTTTGCCAACCATGTCGTCATAAAGTTATGAGTGGACCCCCATGTCCACCAAAGCATGAATGGTCTTGCCATGAACCATCAAGTCTACGAAATCCAGACTGTTCATCCACGATCTCTCCATAACTTTTCCTTGCATACATGTCTCTTCTCTACGTTAATCATCAAGCAACAGCTTCATCACCTATGAACTTGCTCTGATAACACCTGTCACGAAGTGCACGTGTGTATCATCTTCATCATACACCGGCTTCACTCGTCATGAACCTGCTCTGATACCACCTGTCACAAAGTGCATGTGTGTATCAACTTCATCATACACCGGCTTCACTCGTTGTGAACCTGCTCTGATACCACCTATCACGCTCCCAATTGTTTTTCATTAAATTGGAGGGGTGCGGCATCGCCTAAGTAACCTACATCATTCATTGTTAACTTACTTTATGAACTACACCTTCAACATTCATCATAAACATGAATTATTATATTAATGTGCAGAAACCATTAATAACAAAATGATAGAACAAGCAGGAACACATCATATGCAAAAGAATGCTTTTATTATATATATATATATATGAAGATTTTGTACAATGGCCGGGAGCATGGCTCCACCGGAATTTCACCCGGGTTGGGCGCCCACCTGTGCAAGAACGCACGATGGTCTCACCTCAACCTCAAACCAAAATACAATACAACATAACACAACCGAGTTTCTTGTCGAACCGGCGGGCGCACCGGTGCACGACCTCCGCCCAACACAATCCAAACTAGTTTACCAAACACTAGCGGGTGGGCACCTAGAACGCCCTCCACCCGCACCTTCAACCGCCCTCCCAAATCTTGTGCAGCCCGTGTACACCGTCCGGCAGGAGGGCGCATCCCTTGCGCCTTTGCTGCAGCCCCGCAATTACTCGCACTTCTTGTTGAACGATCAAAGATGATGAGCGATAGCCAAAATGCCACGCACGTTCGCCTTGTTTATACACTTCCTCGCGTGGCGGTCATGCCCTCAGCTGACCCTTCCACAAACTCCAACCAACGTGTCCTCAAACATAAGTGATGCTAACATATGGTCAGCTCACCCTTTGTTTGCCTCGCTCCATGGTCGGCTCGCTCGGCAAGTCCTCCAACTCGCGATATAAATGACAGAGCACCAACTCGCCCTCATAACATGTTGTACCCTTGGTTATCTATCGCACTTCCATGCCTTAGTCGCATCTCATGGAGGAAGGAGTGCGCGCCTGGTTGCCCACGAACCGCAGGACATTACACTATGTGCCTAGGTACCCACAAGTTACATGACTTGACGTGCTTGAACATGTTTCCATGGATACACGACCGGAATGAAGGCATGGCCAGAAGTGAAATGATCCTACGTGACCCGCCCAAATGAAATTGGAGGTTTCCATGTGTACACTGTATGAACAAAGGCATGCCCACAAGTGGCATGACCCGACCCACCCGAATGGAATTTGTGTTGTCCATGGGTGCACCACGTGAACGAAGACACAATGAAGGGGTCACAAATCAGGCCACACGAATAGGCACAAGGCACATGGGTGATCTTAACATTTTTGGCTCAAGCCCATGCTCCGCAGTGCCCATAACTGACACAAACGGACAAGCCCGAACATGTTAACATGGGAGCACATCCCACAGAAAAGGCATGCCCGCAAGTGACATGATCAGACACACCCGAATGAAATTTTGGGTTTCCATGAGTGCAACACCCAAATAAAGTCACGCCCACAAGTGACACAACCTGATTTCGTTTGGGGTTTCCATGGGCTTGACCTGAACTTGACGTATTTAGAATTCCAAGCGTATTCTTTGATATGAAATCTTGTGTATTGATCACCCAGGTTGAAATAATATTGGCTATGGATAAATAAAACATCACATGATAAATTTTAGCCCATTTAACTTATGTGTCAATTACTTTTTATTCAATTAATTATATTATTCATTACATGTTTA
>APFE031053852.1:0-10545 GCA_000404065.3 Pinus taeda
TTTGTGTTAATATTTTTTGATGATATAGTAATCTACAACAAGTCTTGGAAGGATCATGTTCAACATGTTGATGGGGTGCTCAAACTACTGCAGGAGAAACAATTATATGAAAAAATCTTCAAATATTTCTTTGTAGTACAAGAGGTGGAATATCTGGGCCAAGCACAAGTCTTATTTATGCTAGACTTCACTGGTCTTAGCTATGCCGGACTTCACAAAAAAACTTTACTGTGGAATGTGATGCCTCGGGAAATTGAATTGGTGTTGTTTTAATGCAAGAAGAAAGACCCATTACTTTCAAAAGTCATCCAATAAAAGTAAATTATTTAGAAAAAGCTATTTATGAGAAGGAAATGTTAGAAATACTACATGCACTTAAGAAATGTCGACCCTACCTATGGGAAGACACTTCAAGTTAAAAACGCATCATAATAGTCTTAAATAATTTTGAGAACAAATATTATCTTCAGAAGAGCAATCAAAATGGGTCACAAAGATGTTGGTTTACGAATTTGAAATAATCTACAAAAAAGGAAGCAAAATTTTGTGGAACATGCACTCTCAAGAAAGAAGGAGGATGTGGAATCATTACTTTGTGCCATTTCTATTATCCAACCAGATTGGATAAAAGAAGCAAGGGATGAATGGAAGAATGACGAAGAAGTGTGGGAACTAATTCAAAAGTTACAACAAGACCCCAGTACATATGATACATTTACCTAGAAATATGATTCGTTATGGTACAAAGATCGCTTATACTTAGGTAAGAATTCCCAGCTCAAACAAATGATTCTTATGGAATTGCACACTTCTCCCTTAGGAGGGCACTCATGACTTTTAAAATGTTACCACAAGGATAAGAAGGATTTTTTTGGGATGGCCTTAAACGGATATTCAAAAGTTTGTGGCAGAATGTTTGGTTTTCCAACAAAATAAAGTTGAAACAATCAAGACCCTGGGTCTATTAAAACCTTTATCCATTCCAAGCCAACATTGGGAGGAGGTTTCAATGGATTTTATCACAGGTTTACCCAAGTTCGAAGGAAATAGTGTCATCATGGTGGTAGTTGATAGACTTACCAAGTATGCACACTTTTGTGAATTATCTCATCCATTTAAAGCCAGTACAATTTCTACTGCATTTATGGAAACAATTGAAAAGCTACATGGAAACCCAAAGATTATTGTAAGCAACAGAGATCCCATTTTCACTGGAAATTTTTGAATATAATTATTTTCTTGTGTTAGTACTTAGTTAGCTCATAGCTCATCTTATTATCCTCAATTTGATGGGCAAACTGAGATGGTAAACAAATGTTTGGAAGGATATATTCGTTGCTTTGTCTCTAATAAACAGACACAATGGGTCAAATGGTTGCCTATGGCTGAGTGGTGGTATAACAGTTCCTTCCATACTGTAGCAAAAATGACCCCATTTATGGCACCTTATGGATATCATCCACAATCCATCACTTCATATTTAAGAGAAAATTCTAAGGTTCAAGCAGTGGAAGATCACATCGAGCATCAACAATATTTTCTCCAACTCTTAAAGGATAACCTCACTTTTGCACAGAATAGAATGAAACAACAGGCATATCAACATTACAACAAAAGAAGTTTTGATGTAGGTGAATGGGTATTCCTATGAATACAACCATATAAACAAATTTCCCTCATAAATTAAGAAGGATAATAAAGCTAAGAAGGATAATAAATTATCACCAAAGTATTATAGTCCATACAAGGTGTTGCAAAAGATTGGTACTATAGCATACAAATTGGAGCTTCCTGCAGCCTCCCGAGTGCACCTAGTTTTACATGTTTCATGCTTTAAAGAAGTTATAGGTGAAAATCCCCTAGTTCAAACAGTATTTCTAGGACTTGAAGAGGAAGGAAAAATCATATTGGAACCTGAAGGAGTCACAGAAACAAAAACTCAATAACGACGAAATCGATCAGTTTCTGAGTATCTCATCAAGTGGAAGAATTTACCTACTGAAGATTCCACATGGGATGATGCGAATTTTATACAGAAGCATCCAAAACTACTCAAGCAATGAGGTCAACACTTTTTTGAAGGAGAGGGGCATGTTAGGTCCCTATAATACTAGTGATTCCCCCATTACTATTGTCATTGTAGCCCTTATTGTTATTATTGTGCCCTTATTGTCCCCATAAAGTTATTATTGTGCCCCATAGAAGACCACTATTGTTACTATTGTTCCCTTATATTATTATTGTTATGTCGACTTTGATTATTGTGTGACCGCTTAGACTCCTATATATAGAAAGGAGGTTTTGTCATTTGTACCATCCAAGAATTGTTCATTTGTGTAATGTAAAGCAGGTTTCCCCCTCGAAGAGGCTAATTTTCAAGTCGTTAATCTATAGTTTCTATCTTTTTGTGAGCTGGTTTAATAACAATGTCTCTAAATGGAAATCTAAAATCACCCAGTCTTAATTGTGATCCCTTAAGGACCATTTGTCACTACATCTTAGTAATTTTAGGTAGCCATTGTTGTGACAATGTTGTGGGTAATCTTTTTAGCAGCTAAATTTGTGTGATGAGTGTATGGATTATCCTAACTCAGAGAGGTGGCTAAAATATATGTGTTAATCCTCCACTTCTTATGCCTTAATTGTTGGGATAAGGACAAGGAGCTATGAAATGCTATTATCTTGTTGGTTTACTTACTTATTGATTCGGACTTATGTAGGAATGCAAAAAAATACAGAAATACCCATATACATAGAGAAGCAACAAAAATAAAACTTCATTTCATTAATATCAAAGAACTCAAATATGCCTACATATAGAAATAAAAATAAACTAGCTCGAACGATGGTAGCTTATCTCTGAGAAGAGATGTGGCAGCTACATGCCTCTGAATTGTGTTGCAATGAGGCTCAAAGGCCTACTCATTATTGAGAAATAATGGAAAACCCTAAAAATCCAAAAACCTAACCCTGGGAGGTCAAGCGCCAAAATTGTGGGCCCCGTTTTGGTAAATTGATACATTAGCTTCCTGGGTTCGTAACTTTGGCATATGATCTCTGTTTGGCTATCATAATACCTCATTTTGAAGATCTTGAAGAAGAGGAGACCAAAAAAAAAACTAGGGAATGAGTTTCAGACCTTTTCAATCTCTCTGTTTCCCTAAAAACGTCTTTTAGTCCCTCAAAATGACTCCAGAAGTTTAAGACCAAAAAAACTGCCAAAAATAGTAAGTTGTGCTACAATTAAGGAAACTAAAAAGGAACAACGGTGGGAGTCCAAGTGGAATAGGTAGGTGGCCACCAATATCCACTTGGATCATTCCTCCCCCATTAGGAAGAAATGGTCCCATTGCGTTGAGTGCCTACATGAGATGGGGAAACTTCTACTGAACATGGTCCCTTGTGAGCCACTTGCCTTGATGCAGGAGTTTCCCAACTTTGACAACTCGATACAGTTGGATCTTCTGCTGCTGAGTGTTCTTGATCTACATGTTCATGATTCAATAAGTTACGGCTTATTCCATGCATTCTGGGTTTAACGTTGTTGTTGTGATATGTTTTGCAATGTCTGATGTGTCCAGTAATGGTGGAAAGTATGGTTGAAGGTGGTCCACATTGAACACTGGTGCAAGCCAAAGAATGATGGAATTTTGAGTTCAAAATAATTGTCCCCTATAGCCTTAGTGATGGTGTAAGGCCCATATTTGAGAGGGTGAAGCTTGCGATGGGGCCCAACAATGCGCTCCTTTTTCAAATGTAACCAAACTTTGTCACCCACCTAGAACTTGTGTGTCACCCAATGTTGATCATGACGCTCCATTTACTTAGCACTGGCTTTGTCCAATATGCCATGGCCCTGCTAGCAGATGTTTAGAATGCGCTCAATGAAGTTGTTAGCCTTGTCAGCTTTGAACTGGAGATGAGCTAAATCTTCCTGAGTAGCTACAAATGGTATGACCACATCAATGGGGCATAGTGGATGGAATCCCAACCCCACCTGAAAGGGGTTGTGGCCAATTGAGCTATCGAGAGCTATGTTGTAGATATGCTAGACATAGCAGAGGGTTTCATCTCATGTGTGTAGATGCTTCGAGTTGTACATAAGTAGAATGTGTATGATCATCCTATTGACGACCTCTATTTGGTCATCAGTTTTGAGGTGGAAAGTCGTGGACTTAGTGAGCTTGGTATCCAACACCATCCAAAAACTTGACCAAAATTTACTTAGCAACCTGTTGTCTCGATATGAGATAATGGATTGTGGGATCCCAAAATGTACCCACACTCATTCAAAGAATAACTTAGCAGTGGCTTCTGCTGTGATAACCTTCTTGCAAGCCACCATAACGGGAATCTTAGAGAATTTGTCAATGGACATGAAAACATAGTCATTTCCATGCTTAGTAGAAGGAAGGCCTGACATGTAATCCATGGAGATGAATTCCCAAGGTTGACTAGGAGTAGGCAAAGGAGTATAAAGGCCTTGCTTCTTTATGGTTTGTTTGGTAATGGCTTAGGCAGTGCAAGATCTGATGTACTTCCCAACATATTTTTGAAGGTTCAGCCAATAAAAATACTTCTACAACATTTCCACTATTTTCTCTACCCCTAAATGTACGACAACCCAAGTGTAGTGCAACTCCCAAATTATCTTGGTACACTCACTTGAAGAAAAATAGTTGTATCCCAAGTGGCATAACAATGCATCTTGGAGGTGAAATTTTGGATCTTTCTTCCCTTCCAAGAGTTTTTGGTATGTGCTTTCGAATTCTAGATCACTCTTGTAAATATGCGGCCACCCTGTAGTCTCGTGCCCACAAGAATCAAGCACTGTGGTCAACGCCATGACTAGTGGTCAGCTAAGGTAGTGTGTAACATTGTTGGTGTTTCCCTTCTTTTACTTAATGTTCAAATGGAACTGTTGCATGTATGTGGACCATTTCTAATGGCGATCATTCTACAACTTCCCTTGTGTCTGTATGAACTACAAGGGTCAGTGGTCTAGGTGGATATATGTTTCCTTCCCCATAATGTAATGCTTCCATTTTCGACAGGCCTACACAATGGAATACACCTCTTTGTCATAGGTGGGATACTTTCGAACTATGTCTAAAAGTGTCTCACTGTGATATTCCACTGGATGCCCCTATTGAGTAAGAACTACACATATAACATAGTCAGAGGCATCTGCCTTGATCTCAAATGGTTGCGGCAAGTATGGTAATATGAGCACTTGTGCAGAGCAGAGGTGATGCTTCAACTCGAAAAATGCCTTTTGTTGGGATTTAGACCAAAATAACTTTTCTTTCACTCCACCCTTGGTGACTTGACTTAAAGGTCAAGTGATATGAGATAACCCCAACATGAATCTATGATAGAAATTGGCAAGACCCAGAAATCTACGGAGCTCTGTTAGAGTGGTTAGGGTTGGCCAATCCTGAATGACTTGTACCTTGGCTAGGTCCACATCCACACCCTTTTCATCAATGATGTACCCTAGATATTGAACTTGGGTGATGCCAAAGTTCATTTATCCAAATTGGCACACAACTTGTGTTGTTGCAGGGTTTGAAGGACCTATCAAATATGGTGGAGGTCCTCTTCCCAACTTTTGTTGAAGATCAAGATGTCATATAAATACACCACCATGAATGCATAGGTGACGGGTCATAAGATGTATTCCATCAATATCATGAAGGTTGTGGGGGCATTCATTAACTTGAAAGGCATGATCAACCATTCAAAAAGCGCCTCCTTGGATTTGAAGGTAGTCTTCCACACATTAGATGGTATGATAGGCACCTGGTGATAACTAGACTTCAAGTAAATCTTGCTAAAATATTTGGACCCATTGAGCTGGTCCAAAAGTTCACCAATCTATGGAATTGGGTACCTATTCTGGACAATAATCTTTTTCAATGCACAATAGTCAAAAAAGAGTCTCCAAGTCTCGTCCTTCTTCTATATCAATACAATCGGGCTCCCATAGGGTGATGAGCTTGGCTTGATGTGACCTTTCTGGAAACAACTCCTAAATCTACCTGTGGATCTCATCATTCTCCAGAACAGAGAATTGATAGATCGGTCCATTAGGTAGAGGCGTGCCCTGGATCATATCGATGGAGTGATTGACCTGACAGTGAAGAGGTACCCCTTTAGGTGAGTCGAAAATGTACCTGTACTCCTCCAAGGCCTTGTCCATTTTTTGCTGCTGTGTAGAGGAGCCATGTCTGGAAGCCATGGCCACAACCTTCTTCTTTCCCTGAGGGTGAATCATAAGGAAAAAAAATTCTTTGGTCTGGGAAATGATTCTACTCCATTGCTTTGCATTAGTCACAGAGATGGCGGTAGGTGGGGCTACCTCTGGTATCCTGTACAACTTATCACCCAAAGTAATAATCATAGACCGAGGTCTAGACTCATATAAAACATGTCCCTTCCACAAGTATGGTTTTCCTAATAATACATCACAAACTTCAAAAGGAGAAACATCACATAGTACCTCATCCGTGAAGGGCTTGATGTTGTAGGGAAGGCGTCATTGTTGGCTGACACAGAGATCTCATCCTTGGTGAAGACACCTGATGGTGTACGGCTGCGGATGTGTTGTAGTCGATAGGCCTAGCTGCGTCATTACCTCTACTATGATGAGGTTCTTTTGGCTTCCATTATCAAAAATGAATTGCAGCAGAGAACCCTTCACCCACATTTGTGAGTGGAACAAGTGTTCCCCCTCTTATGGATCTTCAAGCTCATTCTTATGGATCTTATTGGTGGACATGGTGGCACTAGGATCTGCATCAATGATTTTCTTCCCTCTATCATTCCCATTATAATATTTTGACTCAGAAACATAGCATTCGTCTGATTTAGAAGCCTTCAGCACGGCCACCAGTGACTACTTGGCTTGACACTCACTTATGTTGTGAGTGCAGCTCTTATGGAACTCACACTATTTTCCCATGTCCTTCTTTATCTTCGTGTTATTTTTCTTTGGTTGTGGCTTCGATGAGTTATCCTCAATCGCCCTCCCTTAGCTTTTTATTTTTCTCTATGGTTTCGGGGGCACCTTTTCCTTACTTTGGATTCAAAAATCCAAAGTATCACTTCTTATATTCAAACTTTTTCTAAATCTTGACAATGTATCAATACGTAGTGCCGAGTGAGGAGATGTCCAAGAACTCCATCTTGTCCTAAATGTACTTGTGTAGACAGTCATGGTACTTGAGTACCAAATTCCACTTAGAATTCTTGATACCCAGCTTCATGCACAGAGTATGGAAAACATTTGTAAAATCTGAGACATTTTGGTCCCTTCCATGTTGTAGCATGGTCCACTTTATGTATTTATCTTCATAGCTCCCAAGTGGGTAATATTGTTCCTTGTGTTAGACTCCATCTCACGTCAGAGATTGATTCTTCTTCAAAACCCTGTTTTGAAGAAGAAATCATTTAATGTATTGTTTTAAATTATGTAATTTGTGCTCCAGCTCTTCAAAAGGCAGCAGCGACTTCAAAGCTCCTATCTGCACAAGCACAATTCATAATATCATCAGTAATCAGAGGCAAAAAGCTATTTGAAGAGGTCCCACTGGAAATCCCAAACAAACTTCATTGTCACAGCTATTGAATCAAATGATGGTGTTAGCGCTGGGAATGCCCTGCGTCTTATTAATCAGAGGAATGTGATCCGAGGTGATTTTGAAAGCATGGACCAGACTTAAAGGAGTTGGGGTAACTATTGTGTCAGCATACAGGGTCCAGTTCCTATAGCTTCTCTTCCACGAATAGCTGCTGAACCACCTTAAACAGCAGAGGAAAAATGTAAAGCTTTAAAGGACCGTGTTTATACCGTGTTTGCTGATCAGTTCCTTCTACATACTGCCCATTCATTGCACACTTCAGAGCAGCAGTCCAACGAGATGGTGACAACTATGGTTTGGTTCCAGCTTCAGTAATTTCTGCACTTGATACTAAGATAGTGAATTTATGCAAATCAATTAATAGCAGGGCAGAAATGGATCCTGCATTGAGTTTAGCACTAGTTTTAAAAGCTGCCAAATCATATTTCTCCTGCGGATAGCTTTTGGATTGGAAAAAGAGACTCTTTTTCTTTTGAAATCAAGGAAAAGTTGCTAAACTGGATCCCAGAATTCACAAGAAAAACAGACAACACAATAGAATTTAGAGAAAGAACAAAGAGTTGTTTATTTACAACTATTTTTATACCTTGCTGCCTTGTAAAGAAAGCGAAATCATTGAATTTGAAGGTTGAACCTCATTAATACTTTCTAGATGTAATTGCAAATCATCTAAGTGTTGCAGATTCCTCTCATGATTTGATCTCAAGGCCTCTTAGCAAGGCTTCCTTGGATGCCAGATTTTACTTTCCAGTTCCGGATACTTTACCTTTAGTATCGTATCTATTTGGAAATTCTCCAATCAGTGAGAAACGTAAAGGAAGCCCGCACTGTCAATTGAAGTATAATAAAAGGGCATCTATCTTAGTAGGGCAAGAAGTACACGGTGATGCAATTTTGGCAGTTGTTGGATCATCATGGAAGTCACTGGGAACTATGTCGTGTGAAGATATTAGCCTTAGCAGTTATTACATGATAGCTCAATAGAAGTTCTTAAACGAAATGAGGAAACAGATTACAGTTTAAAGAATGTGGATGAAGAACCTAAGGTGATTCCTCTCGCATCAGAAAATTTGATTCTTCAAGAAAAAGGTCCAGACGATGGAGTTGTTCATTTGAATGAGCCTAATGGTAAAACGCGCAATGTCAAAGGCGCAGAAGATGATTTTTTTTGTTTACAGGGTAGTCCATCTATTGTATATCTTAACCGGGTTCCTAAAAATGAATATTATCCAGAGCCACTGTTGGCCCAAGATAGGTTTGAAGATGAGAACATAGATCTATGTAACTGTGAGAACATTACCAAGTTCAGTGATTAGAATGTTGGAAATGATGAACATGCTTTGACTTTGAGAAATAAAACTCCGCCTGAAATATTAGATGCTTCTCATATGAAAGCAGGGAAAAATTTAAACTAAACTCTATTAATTATTGTGAACATGGGATTCTCAAACTTGAGAAGCAAAATAGTGCCATTGTGGAAGAAGGCGCTCTGGCCAAGATGGATTTCATATTGCAGGTATTTTCCAAATTATGGCGTTCACTGTTCGTGTAACGACATAAAATAGGTGCTGCTCTTATGACCACGTTAGCAAAGATTGCCACATCCGAAATCGAGGGAATTCTTTGACCACATCAGCTATGGTTCAAACACTTGCAGGATTTGCCTCAGTTGATGCTTGCCAGTTTAGTCTACGGCTCGGGAATGTCCTTTCACGAGTTTCGCCTGTTCTTGGAAATGTGAAAGATGCTCAATGCCCAATTTTTGCAAAGGCAATCAAATGCTGGGGTCAGCAGGCTTAGCAATATCTTGCAGATTTTCCGTCAGCTCCACCATTTGACAGTGATGTGCTGGACTTTCTACATTCCGCATAATGACTGCTAGCTGGAGTGATAGCAGTTGGAAAATGGTTCGATCAAATATGACACTGGAAGAATCCTATGCCAACCGTGTTAGCGCATGTGCTATTCCTCATTCTGGTATGGTATCCAGAGCTTATACTGCCCACAGTTTTCCTGTATATGTTCTTAATTAGAATATGGTATTTCCGATTCCGGCCTAGATATTCACCTCATATGGATAATCTGCTTATTTTTCGCCAACAACTGGTAGTAAAATCATAACTACCCGCCAAGCTAATCAGATACATGTATAGGATTCTATCTTTGGTGATTTGCGCTGTACAAGCAATGAGATAGTCGATAGCCATGATTTTTATGGACACTTGACCTGCTTTCGTGCCGAATGGGATCCAAAGGCTCCGTCCGAGTGCCTTGCAGTTATTGGTTGTTACATAAATGATATCGCTCTGCATCCAATTGATTTCATCGATACAAGCAATGAACAGCTTGTCACTGAAGTAATGGGTCCAAATATAGCAACCGATCCTTTACTAATATCTTCAGTTCTGATCCTGTGGAGATCTGCGCTCTAGCATTTATCCTTTAATTAGCCAATTGATCAGAGAATTTTTAGGGACACGGTTCTGTTTTAGAATAGATGAAATTGCTCTTTCCTATTTTTGTAATTGCAGTTGAAACAGCACATTTGCTGTTGGACCGATTCATTTTTCCCTTAGCAGATTTTTATTTAATGTATTAAAAATTCATTTGTAAAGGAAGGGGGGAGAGTTTTCTGAGGGTTGAGTGCTGTAGCGTAGCAGAGCTTCATTGTACAGTCATTGGCAAGATTTTTAATGAAAATTTCACAGTTCTGACTTCTGAGATCCTTGTGGTATGATAATTTAGCATAAGTTTTTCTCTTGTTTCATATGTAATATGTTATGTTTCATTTCACTACATGATCATTTCTAACTGAGCAAATGAAGTGTTTAGGTAAGAATTCATGCCTGCCATGCTCTGCCTATAAGTTTGTTCATGTTCAATGTTTTCTTCTGTTTGACAA
>APFE031053858.1:0-12999 GCA_000404065.3 Pinus taeda
TTATTATTTTATTTTTTTTTGCTGAGCAAAGGCTAAACTAATTATATTAAAAGTACAAAAAAAGTATTTACAAGAGGTATGAACCTCTGAGAGCGCATGGTCAGCTCTCTGTCAAAAATTTTCTTGTCAATCTGGATCCTCTGCTTGTGCGAGCCAGAGGTTACAAAACCTTCAACCGAAGGAGAATTAACTGCTACTGAGTTCATTAGATAAACTAGGCAAAGAGAGGAGACAGGTAAACAGTACCCATTGCTGCAACATAGACTGATACAAAAAACAGGGGTGCCATGCATTATTGCATCCATTTTTGGTCGCCTCCCCATGAAACAGAACCGAAAAGAAAATGCCGCGAATCGGGAACCATTGACTTACCACTGACGCATCCTGCTCACTTGTTTTGCTTTTGCTTCTCCTCTGCTTCTCGTTCCTGTGCACGTTTCTTTCTGTCTTCTGCTGCTCGAACCGGGTCCCTCTCCCAAGTCACCTCCATCCCCACCGGAATATCTTCCAGCCGATCAATACCAGGGGGCAATTTGAGATACAGAGTGTAATCAAAGGAGTCCTCTGGTTCTTCCTCCTTGTCTTTGCTCTGAGGGGAGGCAGGCTTGCTGCTCTGAGTCTCCATAAGAGCGTCCATTGGATTTCCAGCCACCTCCATGGGCTCTTTGCCTTTAAGGCTTCCAATTTCCTTAAGAGCTTCCGCCTGCTCTGCTGAAAAACCTTGGGTACTTTCATCATCTGCCCTGCTTTGGAAATCCGGGTTGTAAGAGCTGTCAGGATCATCTGAGGTGGGAGGCCCCTGTTCCGCTGAGTCATCCTGCCAGTCATCTTCCTCCTCATTCTCCTCAGAGAAAATAACTGTGATCATTGCTTTGACCACGGGCTTGTTCCTCCTGCGATGATAATGGAGGGTCGCCGTCTGAACAGAATTGCTAATGTCAGAACCCGAGTAATCCGACTCAGAGGAGGGAGGCTCAGCTACAGTCAGGGGAGAGAGGCGCATCGGGCTTGCACGGCCCCTTCCTCTAGTGCCGGCTCGCTGACCATAATTACGCCCCCTGCGTGGCCCAGGATGACCAGTTCTTGGCGCCATGATGAGTCCCGGATACCCAACCGCTTTCTGAGAGCGAGGCCGAGTATCCCTGAGCCGCCTTCTGCCAGCAAGAGTGTCTTCGCAGAGATTGCCCGGGCTGCAAAGCAACCCAATGTCCAGCGTCGAGTTCGCCAGAGAATACAGGGGACACAGCACATGAATTACACAGTGGAGATAATCGAGGTTAGGCTTGCTTCCCGCAGAGCCTTCCTCCTTCACTCTGACATCAACAGTGAGTCTAGACAGACCAGAGCCGAGCTTAAAACCAGGAGAAAGGAATGAAGGCGCCATTCTAGAATATCTGCGAGCGATTTTTCGGGAGTTCAACTGCATTGAAGGCGATTTAAGGTGAGTTAACACAATTGGGACAGAGGCCAGCCCGCAGCACATGGCATCCACCTGTCTGGAGCATGGCCTCACATACACGGCGCGTGGAGAACGCATGAGCATTAATAACATGCATTAACACCAGCATCCGGGTCAAGGGAATAATATTAAACCCAAAGGATTAATATTATAAACCGAAGGTATATAAACTTTAAGATAAATATTATAAATCAAAGGGAATAATAAACCCAAAGGATTAATACTAAAAACCCAAGGGAATAATATTTAACCCAAGGGATAAATATTATAAACCAAAGGTATATAAACCCTAAGATAAATATTATAAACCTTAAAATAAACATGGTTGACCATGACTGATTTTCATATTGATACAATCTTTGTCGCAATGTGACGTTGGACTATGTTTGAACATGATTGATTTTCATATTGAGATAAACTTTGGCACAATGCAATGTTGGACGATGGTTAGGCATGGTTGACCAATGTTGATTTTCATATTGAGACAAATCTTTGTCATAATGCGACATTGGACCATGGCTGACCATGGTTGTCACAATGTGATTTTGGACCAAGAGATAATCGTTTTCACAATGCGACCATGGTTGACCATTTAGACAATCTTTAACACAATGCAATGTTGGAACATGGTTGACCATTTAGACAATCTTTAACACAATGCAATGTTGGAACATGGTTGACCATGGTTAACCATGATTGAGCATGATTGACCATTTAGACAATCTTTAACACAATGCGATGTTGGAACATGGTTGACCATGGTTAATTTTCATATTGAGACAATTCTTGTCACAGTGAGACATTGGTTGGTTTTCACATTGATAGAATCTTTGTTACAAAGTGATGTTGGATCATGGATGACCACGATTATAAACCCAACGGATTTATATTGAACCCAAATATTAATATTATGAACCCTATGAATAATATTATACCATAGAAATATGAACATTTAGATTGATAAACCCAAGGGATTATTGCGAAAAACCCAAGGGATTAAACCCAACGGAATAATATTAAACCTAAGGGATTATAAATTCAATGGAATAATATTAAACCTAAGGGATAAATATTATAAACACATGGTATAAAAACCCTAAGATAAATATTATAAACTCAAGGTATATGAACCCTAAGATAAATATTATAAACCCTAAAATAAACATAGTTGGCCATGGTTCATTTTCATATTGAGACAATCTTTGTCACAAACTGACGTTGGACCATGGTTCAACATTATTTATTTTTCATATCGAGACAATCTTTGTCACATTATGATGTTGGACCATGATTTATTTTCATATTGAGAAAATCGTTGTCAAAATGTGACGTTGGACCATGGTTGACCATTATTATAAATGCAAGCGATTTATATTAAAACCAAGGATTTATATAATAAACACTATGAATAATATTACACCCAAGGAAAATGAATCCTTAGATTAATAAACCCAATAGGCTAATATTATAAACCCAACAGAATAATAAGCCCAAAGGATTAATACTAAAAACCAAAGGGATTAACGTTATAAACCCTAAGATAAATATGATAAACCCTAAAATAAACGTGGCTGACCATGGTTGATTTTCATATTGGGACAATCTTTGTCACAATGCGACCATGGTTGATTTTCATATTGAGACAATCTTTGTCACATTGAGACGTTGGAACATGGTTTACCATGGTTGATTTTCATTTTGAGACAATCCTTGTCACAATACCACATCGGACCATGGTTGATTTTCATATTGATAATATTAATAATAAACCCAAGGGAATAATATTAAACCCAAAACATTAATATTATAAACCAAAAGTATATAAATTCTAAGATAAATATTATGAACCCAATAAATTAATACTAAAAACAAAAAAAAAAATATTTAACCCAAAAAATAAATATTATAAACCCAAAGTATATAAACCCTAAAATAAATTATAGTTACTATTTTTTCTAACATTTAATTATTTTATTGAATAAATTGATTTTTTTTGAAATCACATACATCACATCATCACATCAATGTGCATGATACTCTCCAAAATATATTCTCCAAAATATATAAAATAATAAGTGATTCCATGATACCCAAAAATATATATTAATTAAGTGATTCCTTTGCAAATTTTGTAAAGCAATTAAGATAATGCCAAATGGTAACAATATCACATATTAATTTTAAATTTAAACTTCAAATTATCAAATAATAAACTTATATTATAATTGAAGAAAATAAAACATAAAAATAATATTCTTATTCTCAGCCAAGCTTATTGCAATCCAACAAAAGTTGTCAAATTTTTAATGAATTTGGTTTTGTTTATATATACCTTGTTTCAACACAAAAATTACCCCCAAAAGAAAAGTTAATTATCTTAAAACATGCGATGGTTCAGTTTAGGATTATAAATAATGGCATGTAATTAAACGCCTGTCCCTCATTTTCTGTCATATACAAGGTCATATAATACTAGGTAAAACTTGTAACAGAGATTTTAAAATATATCATAATTCCAACAACAGTATTCAGCACAAATTGGCAGTAAGGAATCTCATTCCTTTTGCTTATGAGCAATGACCAGAACATCAGCATATGGATCCAGTTTTACTTGATAGAGTATCAGTTGAAAGATTACTTCAATATTCAACTATCAGAAAATTGATTAACACCAACCGATACCAAAAATTCATGTTACCAACTGTTCAACTAGTCAAATTCAACTACCAGTACATGTTACAAGCAGAGGTCTTTATAGTTGAGAATAGTCAGTTTGCAGAAGTGCAAAGGTTTACCTTCTGCAAAGGTTTATAATTAGAATAGAGATGGATGACAACTTGAAAGAAAAATCTGAAACTCCACTGATGTAAACAAATTAATGGATACTCAAACCTGCTTTCGCAAAAGTTTCATACTGTACACTCAATACAATGGAGAGAGAAATCCAGAACCAGAAAAGGAAAAATGCCTGTCAATGGTCTTCTCTCAATTACATATAGTGTATGGAGATAGACAGCATTTCGCCTCTCTCCAATGTAGTTAGTATTTCAGTAGGCAGCATTCAGATATTTACATCAAACAATTAGAGCCAACTTGAAAAAAATCATACAATGATTTCAGCCCTAAATCAATAAACATGAAGATTTGAATTAACTTCTAGTGCCTCTCTTCCATGGCTGGAGAACAGAGTCACAATAGTTGGACGGCAAACCCTGAGATCTACTTCTCTTAGAACAGCGCAATTGTGGGATCACCATTAGATCTCCATCGACTCCATTACCTACAACTTGATTTTCACTCTGCTTTATGCAAGCTTTGTCACTCAGTGTACAGATGTTATCAGCTGTCAAGATGGGCTTTGAATTGGCAGAACTCAGGTTCTTCTGTATATCATGAAGCATCTGGGGAGCATCTGGCTGGTGATGCTTAAGAGCACTTTTCGTTCTTCTGACCACTTTCTTCTGCAAGAATGGCACCTCTGTAGGGATGAACATTGCCTTTCTAATCCTTTTCTTCTGCGTGATATTCTCAGGGAAACGGGACTGGTCATTTTGCAGAGACCGAACCGCCTTATCAGCTAAAAGATGAAGCCCCGGAAATAAGAATTCAGATTTGGCCTTCTGATTCTCAATTTGGAAAGGGCTCTTGCTGGTTTCAGAGACTAAATCCCCATCCTTCTTCGTTTTCTTGCTAGCAGCCGGCTGGCAGGGCCAATCAATGTAATTAGAACTCAAATCCCTCACTTCCCCATTCATACTTGGTGACTGCAACCCCATGTCCTCTGCAAACCCCTTAGAAATTAAAGAAGATGAAGAGGCCTTCACCAAGGGTCCCCTGTTGCAGGTTGCATACTGACTTGAAGTGCGCTTCATTCCCCCATCAGAGAACAACTTGTTCTGCTTAAGAGCTGCTTTTTGGGCCTTTATCCACACTCGAGATTTGGATGTTTGCTTCTTCTCATAAAAAGCCGGACATTCAACAGAATTTTGATCCGCAATACCCAAAAGCTGGGGCAAGGACTGACCATCGAGGCCTGAATCACCGTCTGGATGATTTGACACTTTGTTTGAATTAGTCTCAGATGAAGATACATGATGCCAAATTACGGATATTGGGGATTTTATTGAATCTTCATTCTTGAAGGGACCAACCTCCGCAATCAAATTTTTGACTGGCAGGCATATGTCCCTGTTACTAGCTCCCGGTTTTAATGAATTTCCTTCAAAAATTGCGGAAGATCTGCGCAGAGGAGAATCCTCGATGCATTGATTTCCCTTGCCACTAATGTATGGAGAGAACCCGTCCGCAAGAGAACCGATTTTAGCTACTGAAGAGAATCCATCTGCTATTGGGTGGATTTTGCTCATCGTGAAAAAGCTTCTTGCGAGCTTTGCACCATTCCCAAATACTGTCGGAATTCTCCATTGGGTATATTTCCATGCAACAGTATCTCAAACTTTTTGAAAGATCAGAGCCTTCAAAGAGGCGTACAAGGACCGGGCGAGGGCTCAGATTGCACTAACTAATTTAGAGAACTGGATCATTAGCATCATTTTACCAAGAAGATTGAACGGATCGCAGCTATGGAGCATGCCGAGCCAAACTAAAGAGAATTGCAAAAGCAAATCCTGATACGATCAAGAAGCCACCATTGCTCAAGACCAGTGGTTGCTTTTTCAATTTCCCGATCAAAGCTCTGGCAATAACCCAAATCACCAAACTTCATTGATCAAACTGACCACCCAACAAATTCGATTGATCGAATCACTGAAATTACAGAGAAAATAATGCGTAAAGGAACAGCGCAACTTACCAAAAGAGCAGGTGATAGTAGTCTGGTTTGCAACGAAAAATGGGCGCTATATCTCCAGAGATGGCAACGGAAGCCTTGAACACACTACCTGAGGCAGCAATTGCATGGTAACGGAGCAACAAAATGGGGAGGACAATCGCAGAACTGTTGTGAGAGAGATAAATGCCCAGGCAGGGAATCAAGCTGTGAAACGTAATGGAGATTTGTTTGAGATGGTACTCAAAGCTTAATTATCTGGCATTTACAATTGTGTTAATTTTAATTGCTAGGGATAAGCACCTCTCTTCTAACTCTAGCATATATTGACAGTGTTCCATTGCTTAATGATAACATGTGAGTATTGGTGGCTTTGGGATGTAGATTGCTTAATGATAACATATCCAGTAACAAGTTGATAGTGGAATTGAATGATATTTTTTAATGTTGGGTTAAATTTTTCTTTTTACAGTAAGGATTTCAAGTTTATGACGATATTGATGTTAATAATTAGCTGGTTAATAGCAACATTGTTATTGTTGGTTTCTTTTCGAGTTTATGATTTCTTATTCAATGAAATAAATTTCTATGATGGTGTTGGTAGATTAATGAAAAGCTTTTAAATTTGTACTGTTTAAATGATTTTTTTTATTTGTGCTATGATTTTGAATGTGAATTTTAAGAAACAATTTATTGATGAGGGCAAAAAGAGTTTTTGATGACGATAACTTTAGCAAGGATAGTTATCAAAGGAAGTTGCAAATCTAACAAGTGTTGGGTTTAGTTATTAAAGCAAGAAATAATATGGATGTTGATAATGAAGATGAATGGAAGCAGGAAAAAATAAAAGAAGATGACCCAAGGCATGATGAGTTTGGGGAAAAAATGTCAATTCAATATTTTTATGTATTTTGGGAGTTCAACTCTCGATGAGTTGATGGACTAGATTTGGCATGGTAGTGTTTTCATAGTAATCATGTTGAGGACCTCTTGAAGTTTTCATTCACAAGATTGAAGAGATATTCATGAAGATGGTGAGAAGATTTGTATTTAGACAAGTGAAGAAGAGGAAAGGAAAAGGTCCAGATGCAAGGAAGATTGTATTTAAACTTGGAGCTATGTATATGACATCAAATTAAATTTTAAAAATGTGTAGAAGGATGATTGGATAAAAATAAAAGGAGAAATATTTAGAAGAGTATGGATAGGTCTTAGTATTGTAGCAAGATTGTTGCAACCTTAAGAGTCTCCTTTAGTTATCAACCGGAAGTTTGTACAAAATTAAGAGTGGCTGACATTGTACGCGCAACATACACCTTCCTCTTCTTAGTCTAACTTTCTTTTATGCAGGTGAAAGAAAACAATAAAACAACTTCAAATAAGCAAAGATCCAACTAAGCCACCAATTCTAAGTTGCAGAAGGTAAATAACAATAAGCAAACTTATTCTACTTTGCTGGAAAGTAAATAACACCAAAAGAAAAATAGTTTATTTCAAAAAACTTTTATATATCTTTCATAAATAAATAATTGTAAAATAATTTCTTTGCAATGTAAACAATAACTATAAAAAATCAATTTATTTAAAACTAAATAATTAATAATACATAAATATAAAAAAATAATTACTCTTTTTTATAATTTATATTCTATTGAGTAGATTTTTTTTTGAATAAAAATATATGATCCAAAAAAAATTTCCCTACAAATTTTGCAAAGCAATTAGAAAATCAAATTATTAAATTTTAATTGCAAGCAGACAAAATTTGGTTTCCTCATATATATATATATACCTGGTTGCAACACAAAAATGGAAAAAAAGAAAAGAAAGAAACAACAATGGCACGTACTGTCCCTCATTTTCTGTAAGAGAAACAACCATTAGAATATTTGGCCCCGAAAGAATTACATAAAAAAATATTATATATTATGTAATATAATTTCTGCAAGAGTGACCCTCGACCCATCCATCATCCATATTCGAATTGCCATTGTTCTACAGGCAAAAGATTTGAAATCAAGCATGATAATTAATATATTTATGGTTAGGATAATTAGAAAGACTTAAAAAATAGTTAAATTATTACGAATTATATAATACTAAGTAAAAGTTAAAACTTGTAACAGCGATTTTAAATATATCATAAGAAAGCCAACCAGAGTATTCAGCACAAATTGGCATCAAGGAATCTCCTTCATTTTTGCTTATAAGCAGTGGCCAGAAAATCAGTATCTGGATTCAGTTTTACTTGATAGAGGATCAGTTGAAAGATTCTTTCAATATTCAACTAGATCAGAAAATTGTTCAATATTCAACTAGATCAGAGAATTGATTAACACCAACCGATACCAAAAATTCATGTTACCAACTGTTCAACTAGTCAAATTCAACTACTAGTACATGTTACAAGCAGAGGTCTTTACAGTTAAGAATAATTAGTTTGCAGAAGTGCAAAGGTTTATAATTAGAATAGAGCTGGATGACAACTTGAAAGAAAAATCTGAAACTCCTCTGGTGTAAATTAATGGATTCTCAAATCTGCTTTCGCAAAAGTTTCATAATGTATACTCAATACAATGGAGAGAGAAAGCCAGAACCAGAAAAGGAAAAATACCTGTCAATGGTCTTCTCTCAATTACATATAGTGTATGGAGATAGACAGCATTTCCCCTGTCTCCAATGTAGTTAGTATTTCAGTAGGCAGCATTCAGATATTTACACCAAACAATCAGTGCCAACTTGAAAAAAATCATACAATGATTTCAGCCCTGAATCAACAAATATGAAGATTTGAATTATCTTCTAGTGCCTCTCTTCCATGGCTGGAGAACAGAGTCACAATACTTGGACGGTAATCCCTGAGATCTACTTCTCTTGGAGCAGCGCAATTGTGGGATCACCATTAGATCTCCATCGACTCCATTACCTACAACTTGATTTTCACTCTGCTTTATGCAAGAGGTGTCACTCAGTCTACAGATGTTATCAGCTGTCAAGATAGGCTTTGAATTGGCAGAACTCAGGTTCTTCTGTAAATCATGAAGCATCTGCGGAGCATCCGGCTGGTGATGCTTAAGAGCACTTTTGGTTCTTCTGACTACTCTCCTCTGCAAGAAAGGCACCCCTGTAGGGATGAACATTGCCTTTCTAATCCTATTCTTTTGCGTGATATTCTCAGGGAAACGGGACTGGTCATTTTGCAGAGACCGAACCGCCATATCAGCTAAAAGATGAAGCCCTGGAAATAAGAATTCAGATGTGGCCTTCTGATTCTCAATTTGGAAAGGGCTCTTGCTCGTTTCAGAGACCAAGCTCCGATCCTTCTTGGTTTTCTTGGTAGCAGGATGATGGCAGGGCCAATCATTGTAATTAGAACTCAAATCCCTCATTTCCCCATTCATACTTGGTGACTGCAACTCCATGTCCTCTGCAAACGCCTTAGAGATTGAAGAAGATATAGAGGCCTTCACCAAGGGTTCCCTGTTGCAGGCTGCATACTGACTTGAACTGAGCTTCATTGCCCCATCAGAGAACAACTTGTTCTGCTTAAGAGCTGCTTTTTGGCTCCTTCTCCACACTCGAGATTTGGATGCTTGCTTCTTCTCAGAAAAAGCCGGACCTTCCACAGAATTTTGATCCGCAATACCCAAAAGCTGGGGCAAGAACTGACCATCGAGGCCTGAATCACCGTCTGGATGATTTGACAATGTATCTGAATTAGTCTCAGATGAAGACACATGATGCCGAATTACTGATATTGGGGATTTTATTGAATCTTCATTCTTGAATTGACCAACCTCCGCAATTAAATTTTTGAATGGCAAGCATGTGTCCCTGCAATTAGCTCTCGATTTTAATGAATTTATTTTCAAAGTCGCGGAAGATCTGAAGAGGGGAGATTCCTCGATGCATTGATTTCCCTTGCGACTAACGTTTGGAGAGGACCCGTCCGCAAGAGAACCAATTTTAGCTACTGAAGAGAATCCATCTGCAATTGGGTGGATTTTGCTCATCGTGAAAAGCTTCTTGCGAGCTTTGCACCATTCCCAAATACTATCGGAATTTTCCATTGGGTAAGCTTCCATGCAACACTATCTCAAACTTCCTCAAAGATCAGAGCCCTCAAAGAGGCGTACAAGGTCCGGTCAAGGGCTCAAATTGCACTAACTAATTTAGAGAACTGGATCACTAACTAACCATTTTACCAAGAAGATTGAACGGATCAGAGCAATGGAGAGCATGCCGGGCCTAACTAAAGAGAATTGCAGAAGTAAAACTTGATACGATCAAGAAGTCACCATTGTTCAAGACCAGCGCTTGCTTTTTTTCAATTTCCAGATCAAAGTTCTGGCAGGAACACAAATCACCAAACTGACTGAGAAAAAGGTTTGATCAAAAGGGTAACAAAATCATCGATCAAACTGACGACCCAACAAGATCGATTGATCGAAACACTGAAATGTGCTCCCAATTACACAGAAAATATTGTGTAAAGAAACAGCACAACTTACCAAAAGAGCAGGTGATAGTAGTCTGGTTTGCAACGAAAAATGGGCGCTATATCTCCAGAGGTGGGAGTGGAAATCCTGAACAAACTACCCGAGGCCGCAATTGCATGATAACGGAGACAACAAAATGGGGAAGACAATCGCAGAACTGTTATGAGAAGAGATAAATGCCCAAGCAGGGAGCGCTCCCGTTCATCAAGCTGTGAAACGTAATGGAGATTGTTTGTGGTACTCAGCTTAATTATCTGGCATTTATAATTTTGTTAATTCTAATTGCTAGGGATAAGCTCCTTTCTTCTAATTCTTAGCGTATATTGATAGTGTTCCATTGCTTACTGATAAACCTAGGAAACCTTAATTGTGGCGACGTAAGAAACGGTTATGCTTACATGATCATTTTGTGGTTATAAACAAATTCTTATCTTACATAATGCCTCATTGGTGGTCTATGGTTGAAATGGTAAATAGGGCACTTGTCATATGTAAAAAGTAGGTGTTGCCTAAGTTTGATAACATGTGAGAATTGGTGACTTTGGGAAGCAGATTGTAAATCTAAGTTAATATATCTAGCAACAAGTTGAGAGTGGAGTTGAATGTTTTTTAAATGTTAGGATTAAAAAAAACAAAAATTATAAAGAAGAGATAATGTTTTTTTAATTGTTTTTTAGGTTTAATTATTAAAGGAAGATATAATTCTAATGATGTGTAAAAAATAAATAAAGTATTGCAGGAAAATACGGTGTATAATATGGTATAAAAGGAAGTATACGAGAGATAGGGGTAGAGCTTATGATGATGAGAATGATGTCAAAAAGATGTTGATGCAATTAGAAAATCTAACAATATCTCAAAAGAAGAGAACGACTTGATATGTGGATGTTGATAATGAAGATGAATGGGAGCAAGAGCGTGCTTCAAAGAAACAAAAGAGGATGACCCAAGGCATGATGAGCTTGGGAAGGAGATGTTAGTTGAACACTCCTATGCATTTTAGTAGTCCAACTCTAGATGAGTTGGTGGACTAGATTTGACATATATGGTAGCGCTTTCATACTAATCATGTTGAGGACTTTGAATGCCTGAAGTTTTCATTCACAAGATTGAAGAGACATGCATGAAGATGGTGAGAAGATTTGTTGTTAGAGAAATGAAGAAGAGGAAAGCAAAAGGTCACGATGTAAGGAAGATTGTATTTAAACTTGGAGCTATGCATATGACATCTAATCGCATTTAAAAAATGTGTAGGAGGATGATTGGGTAAAAATAGAAGGAGAAATATTTAAAAGAGCACATTATTGTATTTTGGGGAGTATCCATTATTGTTTATTTTGTAAAGGAGGAAGAAGCATAGTTCTATTTATTTATGAAGGGCCTTAATTTGTCCTTCAAGAATAAGTTAACGTGATGGGGATGCATTCTATGAGTGAGGTTTAAAGTTTAGTCCTAAAGGAAAAATGATATTCTTAAGAAGAAACATAAGGAGAAAAAGAGAGGAGTTGAAGGTGAAGAGAAATTGAAGGTGGAGATGATAAGAGTAGCAAGCTAGGAATAGTAGAAAAAAATATCGCTAGGGTGATTTGGAGAGATCAAATGAAGAGGTCCCACTGAAGAATGTGTCCAAGGTAATTTTTTATTCCCTTAATCTTTTTGTGTTGATTTGTGTGCAAGAGAAGAAGAGAATGTGAATATGGTTGAAGACGTGTTATGCACCAGACAATCAAACAACATAAATGTTGGGTTGTGTTATATTCTTTCCACATAGTTAACAGGGGGTTTGAGGGGTACCCGTAACCCCACTTTATGGGGTCTGGGGCAGCGCCCCGGAAAATTTTGGTTTTGGACCCTATGTTAGGTTGGGTAGACCCACCTATTGTTTTGTGCATGATTTTCGCACATGTTCTTTTGGACGCGATGGTTTTCGGTCCATGGTTTTGGACGTGATGGTTTTCGGTCCATGGTATTGGATGCTTCAGCATGTATAAATATGTATTGTAACATTGAAAGGAACATAATGAAAAATCAAGCTAGTAGTCCCTGTTTTGGGATCCAGTGGGAAAGCTCTGTGTATATGTGTTTTATGTGTTATGCTCTCGCATTTTTATTTTTCATGTGATTTAGAGTTCATATGCAGGTAATTTCTGTACGGGGTTAAAACCTACATTTGGTATCAGAGCTATTTTGGCTTCAAGGGGACGCCTTTGTTGCTGAGGGGTTTCGCTCAGGCCTGTGGTAGACCCTGTTCA